>BQNB010030025.1:0-55257 GCA_026074375.1 Tanacetum coccineum
CCCCTCTTCCCTTTTTCATTTTTTTGCAAAAACTTTAAAAAGCAAATTTGTTAAACAATTTATAATAAACAACTTTTGTGAAAACAACTTTTTTCAAACTCTCAAATAAGCTGGAAAACAGCTTATTATCATAACAGATAAGACTTAAAATAATTTTGAGCTTTTACACAAAACCTACATGACCTAGCTTGAACAAGCACAAAACAACACCAATTAAGCTAAACTTATCTTAACGCCAATCTAATAAGCACACCCAAACAATTTTTTTAAGCAAAACAAATAGCCATAAGCTGGAAAAAGCCAATTTAGTATTTTTGTACAAAACAAATTTCAAAATAGCCAAACAGGCAACTTTGAGCTTATTTATAAGCTAGTAGACAGAACCTTATGGAATATTGGCTTAAATTTCTAGAAAGCTTATCCTACACTCTATCTAAAACAGTAATTGAAAAGGAATTTGAAAACCAAATAAGCAAAAAGAAAGCTAGATGAAAAAGCTACTTTTTAATTGTTTAACTATGTTTTTGATTTTTATGAAAAGACAAAATAAGCTTAAGCCTAACCCTAATAAGCTAAAAACAATTTAAAATTAATCCTAACAAACAAGTTTAAGTAGAAATTAAGCTAATACAACAAGTAATAAGCAGAAAATCTCAATTGAGCATTTTGGTACAAAACTGTTCACAAAACAGACAACTAAGCGACTTTAAGCTTATTTTTAAACAAGCTAAAGGATCCTTATGGTGAAATGACTTATACCATTTAAAAACTTGACCTACAAGCTACTCAAAACATTACTTAAAAATTTGTTTAAAAATACAATGCTCAAAGAAAATACTAAATGAAAAAGGTGTTGCGGACATAATACTATTTTTTGGTTTTTTTAAAATCTAATGAAAATGACAAAGGACAATATTGCAGACTTAAACAGATTTATCCTATTGCATTTTGAACCAAATACTAGCATTAAAATGACACTAACAAAAACTTTAACCAGATTTTAGCAAATAAGCTTGATTAACAAATTCTAAACCCATAAATTCAAACTATCAATACATAAGACCTTAGACTTGATTTTAAAACTCTAAAAGCTTAAAACAACTGATTCTAGGACTTACATTAAGCTAGATGAAATTGATTAATAAACAAAAATAGCCATAGCAGTCTTAACTCATGGTTAAAACTGTTATGCCAAACACCCATTTATTTTTTGAAAATGAGCTTTTAAGCTTAAAACAGATTGAGAAAACATATTAAGCACAAGTCAAATTGAGATCAATTGAGCAATGAGAAGTAATAAGCAAGTAATAAAAAAATAATGAGAAGTAATAAGCAAATAAGCAGACATTTAAGCATTTAAATGAAATTAAGCTATAAAGTAAGAAATGAAATATACCTTATCCCTTGCACCAAACAGGGATTTAAGCTGCTCAACAAAGTTTATCAACAAGCTAGCTTATGAGATAAGCTAAGAATAAGCCATATAAGCCCATCCCAATCTGGCTTATTTTCCATTGGCATATTCAAGACCTTTTTGAGAGAATTAAGTTATAAGCTTTTTAAGCTAAGCTTGAAACAAACTTAGCTTAATAAGCTAAAGTTGAGAGAGTAAAGAGCTTATTTGAGCTTATTAGTAAGAAACACTTAAACCAATTAGCTAAAAATTAAGATAGAATTTAAGGCACAATGAAAACAGAATTTTATTAACTTCAAAAGAGATTACCCTGCTTTTAAAAGGAAATTACATTAAGAAAACAATAATAAGCTAAAAATATGCTAAAATTAAACTACCTACTCTACTCCTACTTCTAGATGATCTCTGTGAGTGAGTGAGGCTCCTTTATATACGCAAGAGAGGAAGCTTCCATGCCCTTACATGCTCCCTTTAATCTTGACCCTTGTAATCTTCTAATCATTGGATCTCTAATTGTAGCCGTTGGATGAGAATGATGCACACGGATTTCCGGTGTGGCAATCCCATCATATTGGAGCCTTGTGCATCTTTTACATTGATTTTAGTGCAAATTTTCCATTTTGGTGTGTTTGTTTGATGACGCGTGGCATTCCCTTGTGTCAAATCAACCAATCGTAGCCTTTGGTGATGTATTCCTTTGCTGAGCTGGGGCTTGGTACTTGGAATCTTTGAGGCCACGTCGGACCAGTAAAGGGAGAGGGATTTACCCACTTAATTTAACACATGGTAAATTTAGGGGAGACAATGAATAGTACTTTGCGCCTTTTTTTCTTTTTCTTTTATAACTTTGTTTGAGTGTGTTGATTGGGCTTGGAAAGGGTTTTAGGCTATAAGTTTTGGTTTGGGCTCAGGTAAAATGGTTTAGGGTTTGGTTAATTATAAGGACTTAACGATCGTTAGTCCTTTGGTAATAAGGAACTAACGGTATTTTTCATTTAAGGATTTTTAATGAAATTGATTTAACATTAAGGGCTCATTTGGTGTTTTCAAGGTTTTGTCCTCTTGTGAGTTGACCAATGTTTGACCATGGTTGACTTTTGTTGACCAACGCTTGATAATTCTCGGCTCTTGTTTACTCTTTCCATTCTCGTATTTGTTTTTGTCCGGTTTTGTCTTTATTTTGTCCATTTCTTTAATATCTATACCTGCACATACACAAAACAAGCAAATACGTTGTATTTTTCACACGTTTTTGGCTATTTGGGCTCGTTATATAAGGTAAAAGGTATGTGTAAAATAGGACATACCAAATTCCCCCATACTAAGGTATTGATGTGTCCTCACGCAATTTAATAAATACATGTTTAAAACTAAAAATTCCAATCCCCCTAAACTAATCACCTCGAAAAGTAGATAAGTGCTCATCTAAAGGGATTAAGGAATCAATAGTATGAAACACCCCGTTTTTCCATTTTCAACATTTTTTTTCCATTTTTTTCCATTTTTTTTTACTTTTTCATCACTTTCCATACTTCAACACTTCTTATCATTATGCTTTTGATAATACTAAGGATCATGGAACAAGCAAAATAAATTTATCGTCCCCAACTTTCACTTTTCCATACTAAGCTTAAAAACAAGATCATTGTCAAATACAAGTCATGATGCTAACACTACTCATAAATACTAATTGTGTATTACTTTTCCTCCCGCAAATCCTAATTTTGTATCTCAAGATTTTACTTAAGTCATATACCCGAAGGCTCTTTAAGACTTGTTTCGATACTTATTTAATCCAAAATTAAAGCGGGACAGTTGAAAATAAAATTTAACTTCCACCCTTATCCTTGAAAAACCGATAAAGTGAACAAAATTTTGGCTTTTGTTGCTTTTGCCTTAATTCATGTCATATACCATAAGGCTCTTTAAAACATAAATCAAGTAATATTATTTACACCATATACCCTTAGGCTCTTTAAGGTGAAAATAATTAAGCAACATTTTTCCAATCACTAATTTTATAAGTACCATATACCCTAAGGCTCTTTAAGGTACAAATAATTTCATGATTAATATTACTTTTGCCATATACCCTTAGGCTCTTTAAGGCAAAAAGTAATAAAATGATTAACTCTACTCATACCATATACCCTAAGGCTCTTTAAGGTATAAGTAAAGCAATAAACATGTGATGCATATAATAAGCCAAAATTCGAATCATCGACTTCCAAATCAAAGGGAAGTTACTAAAAATTAAGTTGAACCGGACAACCTTATTTATTAAACATTATTATTATACAAGTGAAACAAGCTAATGGGAGAAAAAGCCACAATTAATACTTATGAGCTTGAAAGAGATCCAACTACTCTACGTTTAATATCATGACTTATAATTAACACTATCATTTCTCGTTCTTCGCAATTTAAAATCTCTAAGAAAGAGACTTGCGAATGCTTAGCCTAGCGAATTAAGATCGGCACTTTAACAAGTCACATAGACTGGCAACAATCTTAATTCTAATAAATCGAGTTCGGCATAATGGATAAGCCTACATAAGACTAGCAACAAACTCGATTTAAATATGTTAAGGAAAAAGCTAAGGTATAAAACCGGTCGGATCAAAATTTATTTCTCATTTTTTACCTTTATTTGTGTTACAACACTTATTTCATCACTTTATTATAACATTTATCACTTTTTTATGCAAATTTTTTTTAAAATTTTCTATTTTTCACATAAATCACATATTTTTGGTGGAAAAACGGGTTACGTGAGAACAACGGTCGCAGGTATAATCAAATCGATAGATTCCCCCCATACTAAAACTACACATTGTCCTCAATGTGAGATTGATACCCCCATACTAATTTCAATGCATAATTTTGATATAAAGGGGTCTCTACGCAAATCTAAAGCCGTTTATTAAGTATCCTAATAGATAAACGTTAGTCGATAAGATTAGGATATCAGATTCTCTAAATGAAGCTGGCTAAGGATTAAAGAGCGAGTGAACGATGGACAAAACACCGAGCATGAGAGTCTTCAAAATCCGGGCAATCCTGGACAAACATCACAAAACACGAAACACGAGAAAGGAAGAGGCGGGCCTCCTCACATCAAATGTTAGAAAATAGATAAGAAGATAGAAACGCTTGTTTTTGTTAACCGAGTCACGAGCTTGACTCGACCCCAAATTAAGTTGTCTATAGGGGAGCAAATAGAGAAGAAAATCTCAATCGGGCTTTCATTAATGTTTGGATAAACAATAAAGCAAATGAAAGTTCCATCCCGATGAGATGCCACCGGCTCTAAGTGGAGATGCCGGGGTCAAAAATGGTGTCTTCACTCCTGGTGGAGAGAAGTAAAGGAGAATTCACCGGATAGGTGAAATAAGGAAGAAAAGTTCGGATAACATATGTGAAAGAAAGATAATGGTGATCCTCAAAGGGTAAGCTTACGTATGTTGGAGAAAAAGTATCCTGAGATAGAAATCTCTTGGATTGGACTTCAAAGAATATCCCCGGATCAAAAATCTTGTTTCTAGTGCCGGAAAAAACTTCAAGACCGGATCCAAGGGAATCGTCCGAAGGAATGAAGTCCGAATCCAGGGTGGGTTGGGTGGGTAAAATATTAAGCATATGAACACAAGGTTCTCCCAAAATAGTTTCCATAACAACGTTGGTCAACTCACCCTGATCGGGCTCAATCTCGAAATAAAACGAATCATACTCGGGAAGAGAGTTATTAGCATGAGTAGTGGTACTGCCACTACTCGTTTCTTCCGTATGATTGCTAAAAGTCTCGAATTCAGGCAAATAATTAACCAAATAAGAGGGAGAAGTATCAAACTCCTCAAAGAATGAATCACTATCCGCGACGGGGATAGGAAATAAGGAGGGAGACTTGAGCACACGATCAGGAGTAGGGTTGTCATTCAAAGATTCGATATTAGTAATAAGACGATTGATGTTCAATAATTTCTCCTGAAGAATAACGTCTTGGATTTGAAGAATATCTTCTAAGTCAATCTCTTCCTTCTCTTGGTCAACATCATTCACCTCCTCTAAGCTGACGAGCTCAGAATCGGGAAGTGATGCTTCAACGTACTCGATGTCCTCATAAGCATCGTCATCACTTGCAGTACCATCATCGTTGTAATCGGATAAAATCTCAGAATGATCTTTTAAAGCATCAAAAATAGAAGAATCTTCACAAACGGGCACATCACACGTATCGTCGGAAATACCCTTGAACTCACTTGGGATTGGGACAAGGTTCTCAACACTAGACTTTATTAATTTGTCCGATTCCGTTTCCGGAATAGTGTTAAGATGCTTGTCCCCCATACTTAGAGAGTTATCGGGCTCCACGGTCGGTAAGTCAGGTGTGATTGCATTAACCGAAGAAATTTGAGGCGTTTTATTCAAAGAAATAATGCTCTTCTTGTGAATAACTTTAAAATTCTTCAAACACTCCGTAAAACGAGTTCTACGTTTAGGCGCCTGCTCTACGACATTCTTAAGTTCCTGCTCTTCCTTATCGAGACGTTGAGAATTCAGATTAATCAAGAGAAGTTTAGAATTAAGAGCACTTTCAATTAGATCTTCAACATTATTATGAATACATAAAAGCTCTTTTTGTCGACAATCTTCAAGCAATTCAAGCATTATATCTTCCATATTTTTCTTTTGCTCTTCACAAAATTTTGTGCCATACACTTCTTCAATAAGTTGACGAAAGTCGGAGTTCTGTGGTAATTCTTCCTTTTCTTGAGCTGCCTGCTCTTGTTTACGTAATTCTTGCTCTCTTTGAGCTGCAAGTAAAGCCTTTTGTTGATTCATTCTTTTCATAAAATCTTCCATCATCGTATAAAGTTCGTTATTTGTTTCAATCCATTCTTTACTTCCAACAAAAGGAATGACTTCTAGAATTTCCTGAGGCTGATGATTGTCGAACTGCTGCGGGGGTTGAATTTGGTCAAACCAGAAAGAATTAGAATAATTAAAATTTTGGTTCATCGGTTGACACTAAAAAGTTTCGTGAGGACCCCCACAGTTTTCATAACAAGGAAATTGTTGTAAATTCGGTGAAGTTAGTGGAAAATTATTATCGAAGTTTTGATCGAAACACGAGTTCTGATTGAAAACAAACGGAACTTGAGGTGAAAAATCGTAACCAAAATAAGCATCGTTTCCACATAACTCACAAATATTCGTCTCGTACTAGGGTTGTGAAGGGTAGTCGGAAAAATTAAGAGAATTCGGATTTGTATCATACTTACAATGAAAACAAATTCCTCCATAACGCATATTTTCACACCTTTCGCAATTACATTGTCGACAAATCAAACCGTCTAAAGGACCTCCACACCCGTAGCATTAAATGGTGTAAATCAAATAAGCTCGAAGGGCTTAAATTGGAAAAGAGGGTAAGTATTAAATGGTGTAAATCATTTATGAAAAAGTCCCCAAGGCAGATGGTGATGAGTGTGAGTGTTGAGGCTTTGGTGTGTGAAGGGAGAGGTCACAGGTTCGAAACCTGTGGCCATCTCTTTTTGGAAAAACAATTTTTTTTCAATTTAGATTTTTGAAAAAGCTAGATAACATGACAATAAGCAAAATTAATAAAAGGGACTAATTTTGAAACTTTATAATAAGCTCAGAAAAAGCTAAGAAAGATGACAGTTTAGCTTATCTATGAGAAATGCAAATAAACTGAAAACAAATATAACCCTAAACTTAATAAGCACAAAGGAACAAAAATAAGCAAATAGATAAGCTACAACAGCATTTGAACTCAACAGCACTAACTAATAAGTTAGTACTGCTATATAAGGACTTAAGACTGCTAGGACAGATTAAACCTCAATAAGCACTTAAATTAGTAATAAAGCTGAACAAGCCTTATCACCTAAATCTATTAAGCATAACAGATTATAAATAAGCACAAGGAATAAGCTGGAAAACAGTAAAGATCATTAAAGATAGCAGACTAAAAATAGATTTTAAAAGACTTTTCCTACTTTTTATGCTGAAATTTAAGAATAATAAGCTAAGACACTAAGCTGAAAAGTTGAAAACAGATAGAAATAGACTCTCAAAGAACACAAAGGAGCTAGAATTAAGAAAATTAATCAAGTAAATAAGCTGAAAAAGTAACTTGAAAATGGCAGCTTATACATTAAACAAGTAAGCAAATAACGACAATTAAACATGTAAGCATAAAAACGTAAACGGGAATTAATAAAACGCGACGTTTAAGCAACTAAATCTAATTTAAGCCCTACGAACGAAAATTTAATTTTAATAAATCCTAAATGACAAAAAATTTTTTTCAGAAAAAGAATTTTATTTTTTTGACTTTTATATTTTTTTATTATGAATTAAAAACTAGTTTAATCTAGAAAATTAATTAAAATAGTAAACTAAACCTAAAAATCCTAGAAAATTTAAGGAAAGTACTTATGAATATGAAAAATGTAAGAAAAATAAGAACAGGCAAAGTTGCTTAAGAGAATAAGCAAAAAATAAGCCAAATAGCTCGAATAAGCTAAACTAAAAAATGTCTATAAGGAATTAATGTTGCAAAGAATGTATGAAAAAGTACCAAGGGCGAGTTGGTTTAGAGTGTGTGTTGTGAGGCGTTGGTGTTTGAAGGGAGAGGTCACAGGTTCGAAACTTGTGGCCATCTCTTTTTGAAAACATTTTTTTTATTTTTGAAAACTAAACTTAAGCTAAAAATAAGCACTTTTCATAAAATGACCTTTTCTAAAAAGCTACAATCAAGCCAGGAATGAGCTTATGAAAGAGGGCTGAATGAAATGATTAAGACGTTGATCATAGCTTTTAAGCTTTAATCTTAATAAACCTAAAAGATCCTATAAGCTAGGTCAAATTATGAAAAAAGCTAAATATACCTATCACTGGACTCAAATAAGCAAAAAGGACTAAAAATAAGCAATTCAAATAAGCTGAAAACAACTAAAAAACATTGAAATAAATGAGAATAAAAACAGAACATAAAGTCTTAACCACAACTTTTAAGCTAATAGAATGAACTAATAAGCACTACTAATAAGGAAACAAAAGGAAATAGATGAAGATTAATACTAAAATAGCACAAATAAGCCAAAGTTAAGCAAAGCATCTTAGGAATTAAGCTAGATAAAGAAAATGTAATTGGCAGACTTGATGCTGAGTTTTTGAACCAAATGACCATTTTTAGCTTATTAATGAGACTGAAAAAACTTTTGACAACATTAAGACTTAAAAACAGACTTGACCTACAAACTACTCAAAACATCACTTAAAAATTAGTTTGAAAATCAAATGCTCAAAGAAAATACTAAATGAAAAATGTGTTGCAGACAGAATACAATTTTTTTGGTTTTTTCAAAATCTAATGAAAATGATAAAGGACAATATTGCAGACTTAAAACAGATGATCTTATCCTACTGTATTTTGAACCAAATACTAGCATTAAAATGACACTAATAAAAACTTTAACCAGATTCTAGCAAATAAGCTTGATTAACAAATTCTAAACCCATATATTCAAACTATCAATACATAAGACCTTAGACTTGATTTTAAAACTCTAAAAGCTTAAAACAACTGATTCTAGGACTAATATTAAGCTAGATTAAATTGATTAATAAGCAAAAATAGCCATAGCAGTCTTAACTCATGGTTAAAACTGCTATGCCAAACACCCCTTTATTTTTTGAAAATAAGCTTTTAAGCTTAAAACAGATTGAGAAAATAGATTAAGCACAAGTTAAATTAAGATCAATTGAGCAATGAGAAGTAATAAGCAATTAATAAGCAAAAAATGAGAAGTAATAATCAAATAAGCAGACATTTAAGCAATTAAATGAAATTAAGCTATAAAGTGAGAAATGAAATGTACCTTATCCCTTACACCAAACAGGGATTTAAGCTGCTCAACAGAGCTTATCAACAAGCTAGCTTATGAGATAAGCTAAGAAAAAGCCCTATAAGCCCATCCCAATCTGGCTTATCTTCCATTGGCTTATTCAAGACCTTTTTGAGAGAATTGAGTAATGAGCTTGTTAAGTTAAGCTTGAAAGAAACTTAGCTTAATAAACTGAAGTTGAAAGAGTAAAGAGCTTATTTGAGCTTATTAGTAAGAAACACTTAAACCAATTAGCTAAAAATTAAGACAGAATTTAAGGCACAATGAAAACAGAATTTTATTAACTTCAAAAGAGATTACACTACTTTTAAAGGGGAAATTACATTAAGAAAACAATAATAAGCTAAAAATAAGCTACAATTAAACTACCTACTCTACTCCTACTCCTAGATGATCTTTGTAAGTGAGTGAGACTCCTTTATATAGGCAAGAGAGGAAGCTTCCAGGCCCTTACACGCTCCCGTTAATCTTGACCTTTGAAATTTTCTAATCATTGGATCTCTAATTGTAGCCGTTGGATGAGAATGATGCACACGGATTGCTAGCATGGTAATCCCATCATATTGGAGCCTTGTGCATCTTTTACATTGATTTTAGTGCAAATTTTCCATTTTGGTGTTTTGTTTGATGACGCGTGGCATTCCCTTGTGTCAAATCAACCAATCGTAGCCTTTGGTGACGTATTCCTTTGCTGAGCTGGGGCTTGGTACTTGGAATCTTTGAGGCCACATCGGATGAGTGAAGGGAGAGGGATTTACCCACTTAATTTAACACAGGGTAAATTTAGGGGAGATAATGAATAGTAGTTCGCGCCTTTTTTCTTTTTCTTTTATAACTTTGTTTGAGTGTGTTGACTGGGCTTGGAAAGGGTTTTGGGCTATGAGTTTTGGTTTGGGCTCAGGTAAAATGGTTTAGGGTTTGGTTAATTATAAGGACTTAACGACCGTTAGTTCATGGTTAATTATAAGGACTTAACGACCGTTAGTCCTTTGGTAATAAGGAACTAACGGTGTTATTCATTTAAGGATTTTTAGTGAAATTGATTTAACATTAACAGCTTATTTGGTGTTTTCAAGGTTTTGTCCTCTTGTGAGTTGACCAATGTTTGACCATGGTTGACTTTTGTTGACCAAAGCTTGATAATTCCTGGCTCGTGTGCACTCTTTCCATTCTCGTGTTTGTTTTTGTCTGGTTTTGTCTTTTTTGTCCATATCTTTAATATCCGTACTTGTACATACACAAACACAAAACAAGCAAATACATTGTATTTTTCACTCGTTTTTGGCTATTTGGGCTCGTTATATAAGGTAAAAGGTATGTGTAAAATAGCATATACAAATGGGCCTTTTTGTGAAACAGTCATCTTCATCGAACCAGGAACACTCTTCTCCAAACAACGAGATTCATCAGATGAGCTTGACTCATCATAACTTGATACATATGAGCTTAGTTCTGACTCTGATGTGCTTGAACACTCAAGTTCTGATGTACTTGAACACTCAAGTTCTGATGTGCAGGAACACTCAAGTTTTGATGAGCTTGAACCAATTTCAATAACATCTGCATAAAACACAATAAGTATGCATAAAACTCAAGGAATAGTTATGTATACAAAGTTGTTATTTAATAAATTAGGTACAAACTGTAATTGGTGTTGGCCTATAGAATGGACATCTAAAGTTGCAGGTGAGATTTAACTTCTGATTTGTTCACTTTTGTGGTCAAATGGACTAATCTGGTAGACCAAGGTCAATACAAGTAAGTGTGTATGATGGAAACCATTAAAGGTGTGAAAGTAGGAGTTGATTAAGTTTCAGCCACCATTGGGGTCAAATGGACTAATCTGGTAACCATAACCACTACATGTACTTAGCATAACTTGTGTCAAGGTAAAGTGCTAATCCCACTTCAATAGATCAAATTCCTTAAGCTTCCTTTTATACACCAAGGAGCCTTAGTCGGCTTACAATACTTTACTAAGTATTCATAATATTTTCTATAAACAAATAACTTAGTACGTATCATATAAGTAGTACTAACAACAAACAGTACTAACTTATTAACCTCAGCAGCATTAACTTATATTTGAGCAGTCTTAACCTTGAGCAGTAGTAACTTTGTACTAGCAGTAGTAACTTATCACTAGTAGTAGTAACTTTGTACTAGTAGTAGTAAACACTTAGCATATTTTCACTAGCAGTACTAATATTCACTAGCAGTACTAATTATGTACTAGCAGTAGTAAACACTTAGCATATTTTCTTTGAAGTTCATGAGCATCACTAAATCCAGTTGAGCAGTATTAACACAAACATTAGCAGCAGTAATTCAAACAACATCAAGAAGACTTTTAATCCCAACATAAAGGGTTTCTAACCTGTGTTAGGGTAAAGGGTTTCTAACCAAGTAGTAAAGGGTTGAGTCCATGCTCAAACAAAGGTATAACCTTAACCTACATGTACTTATCATAACCTTAACCACTACATTAACTTAGTATAACCTTAATAAATGTATTCCTGTCCTGTTAAGGGGCCGCTATAACAAGGAGTAAAAAAGTGTTTCTAACTTATGTCATGGTGAATATCTTGTTGATCATGTTTTTCCTTTATATTTGAACACTCTTAGACATCGGCTTTTTTTGAACATTATTAGACATCTAGATTAAATAAGAAAGTTATATGTCGACTGTATTCTCTAAAGTAAACATAACATCTTTACTAAACATAGAAGTTACCTAGTTTTACAGGCTCTGCTGTTTCAGGCTCTGCTATTTCAAGCTCTGCTGTTTCAGCCTCTGCTTTTTTAGGCTGTGCTATTTCAGGCTCATCTTTTTCAAAGATTGTTGTACATACGTCATCGGCTATCCTATCAAACTAAGAATCTATCCAAGTATTTGGTTTCCCATACTTAGCATTAACCGAATTATACATGTCATCATTCAGTTCTAGTTTCTTAGGAAGAATGTGTTTGTTCACCTTATCTACATAACAACAAACATTGTTAGACCCTAAAAACATTAATGACAATGCACTTTGCTGAACATACTGTATGGACAAAACAAACAGGCCCCTCACTGCAGAATAACAAGTGAATATCTAACATTAAGTGCAATTAACAAGAATTCTTTCGTAAACCATTTCTAACACCCGTAACTAGCCTAACCACTTTGAAATACATAATTTTAGGTAACCTGATGCTAAATTTGTATTGAAATTTGCACGTGGTAAAAGTGGGTCATGTCAGTTTAGCAGACCTATCAACAAATTTTTAGTCAACCCACCAACAATTGTAACTTCAAGCTGTGAAACCAATTTTTCCTTTTTGCTAATTGAGGTAGTTTAAAACCAATTTTCTAAAAAAACCATTTAAACAGACTTAAACTACCTATAGCCAACAACATGTCTAACATCAAAGGTTAACTTTTTATACTAGAACACAAATCCAATAATTATACTAGAATCCTATTACTGACCAAGTTAAATTTTTCTTTAATTAACATACCAAACCCACATATAATAATAATAATAATAATAATAATAATAATAATAATAATAATTTACATACAAAAAAGTAATAAATAACAAACCTTTGTCGTCAATGTTCATTGTACCCTTGTTGATATGAATACTTAGGGTTTAGGGTTTGTTA
Source organism: Tanacetum coccineum (assembly GCA_026074375.1). Lineage (NCBI taxonomy): Eukaryota > Viridiplantae > Streptophyta > Magnoliopsida > Asterales > Asteraceae > Tanacetum > Tanacetum coccineum. Next base: position 13,000 of record BQNB010030025.1, read on the forward strand.
CTTAGGGATTGAGGAACAAAGATGATCAACCTGGGATTTGTTATTTAGGGTTTCAGTTGGGAAGATGATCGCGGGGATCGTCTGTGTGTGGTGATCGTATGTGTGTGGGGATCGTCTGTGTGTGGGGATCGTATGTGTGTTTTTTAACTTTGAGTTAATTTTGTGTTTTAATTAAGGTAGGAGTATTTTATATTGTATAGGATTAAAGGTTAATATGAATGTTTGTTTAGGGACTAATTATGTAATATCATGTAAGGACCTCAAAGGGCAAAATGGTAACTGAACCCCATAAAAGGCTAAAAAATGGACTTGTATGACCACAAAAGATCAAAATGGTAATGTAAACAGGTGACCCAGTGAACCGGCTACTAAACCCGATCAACTAGAAACCCGGACTTTTTAGAGGCGGGACGAGGCATGCTTATCTGGATACGGGACGAGTTTTGGGTCCAAGACGAAAATTCTTGTTGGGGCGAGTTTGGGGGGAGCATCACGCCTCAACGGGGTGCCTTGATAAGATCCGCAATAGGGATTGGGACGGGTTTGAGGATGACTTTTATATTCAGGTTTGGGGATGGGAATAACCAGCCTACCCCAAGCCCGCCCTATTGCTAGATATATGTATCTATAATACTAGCTAATCTCGTATAGTCTAGGGATGAAAATGATCTAAGCATGGCATGTGATGATCTCATATAGACTAGTGAGGTAAACGACATGCAAAAGTATTATAGTGAATGAAATCGATTGTAAATTTTATTTTATTTTTTAAAAAGGGGAAAAATAATATCAACACGTGTGAGACGAAATGACCATTTGGGTCAGGTTTTAAAAGTTGTTACATATATATATGCATTCGAAACAATTTATAGAAAATGGTCTAAATACATTACTATTTTACACTCTAAAAAATTATTCCAAATACACAAGTATTCGGCATAAGCCTTAGAAACCGTTTTAAATACATATATGTATTCAACACTTAAGGTACCGATTGTCCCAAATACATAAGTATTTGGCATCGATAATTGAAACCGTTCCAAATACACATTCACTTGGCACCACTATTACAAAATGTTACAAATGCATATGTATTTGGAACGGTTTTCTAATACTCGTCCCAAATATGTATTGGTCCAAAACACCAGACCAAAATACGTTCGGTTAGGTCCGGTCGGTCCGGTTTGGTTCGGTCTGGGTTTCCAGTTTGGTCTGGTCGAACGGTCCGTATGCTCAGCCCTACTCTAAGGCGTGGAGTTTAAGGGTTAAAGAAGCTAGACATTTGCATTAGAGCTTATTTAGATTTTATAAAGCTAAATGGTAAATATCTATTCAACTCTCTTTGAGGACATGACCTCGGACTAATAGTTATTACTTTTCCTAAAGTAATTCTATCTCTAAACAGTAATTTATTACCGCCCGCTTGACACGCGTCAGTCAACTATTACGGGTTAAAGGATATAGGTTATTGGTTACACTTAGGGGTTAAATTAATGTGACCAATGGTAACCTAATGCACATGATCCATGACCCATGTGAATTAGCCATTGTCACTGGTAATGCATGGGTCCATGACACTATAAGCCACTACAACCCAATGCACATGACCCATGACCCATGATAAGTACCCATTGTCACCAATCATGTATGGGTCGTAACATAACACAATAAGACACTACAACCCAATGCATATGACCCATATGATGTTAAATACCAATTAATGAATGTGACAAGTGATAACCTAATGCACATGACCCATGACACATGTGAATTAGCCATTATCACCGATCATGCATGGGTTCCATTACACTATAAACCACTACAACCCAATGCACATGACCCATGACCCATGTTAATTACCTATTGTCGATCACCAGTCATGTATTGGTCAATAACATAACACTATAAGCCACTACAACACAATGCACATGACCCATGACCCATGTTAATTACCCATTGTCACCAATCATGGATGTGTTGTAACATGACACTCTAAGTAAGTACAACCCAATGCATATGACCTATAGCCATTAATGAATGTGACTAGTGATAACCTAATGCACATGACCTATGACCCATGTGAATTAGCCATTATCACCGGTCATGCATGGGTTCCATTACACTATAAGCCACTATAACCCAATGCACATGACCCATGACCCATGTTAATTACCCATTGTCGATCACCAGTCATGTATTGGTCGATAACATGACACTATAAGCCACTACAACACAATGCACATGACCCATGACCCATGTTAATTACCCATTGTCACCAGTCATAGATGTGTCATAACATGACACTCTAAGCAAGTACATCCCAATGCATATGACCTATAGCCATTAATGAATATGACTAGTGATAACCTAATACACATGACCCATGACCCATGTGAATTAGCCATTATCACCGGTCATGCATGGGTTGCACCGGCTTGGTAGGTATGTATATTATAGTTATAATGTGAAGCTTGTATGAATTGTATTGAAGTTATTAAAGATGGGCACGTTAATTTTGACATTTGAGGAGGCCATGCAATCCGTAACGCATATGTCTTAGTCTGAACACTGTGTGAAACTGTCTTTAGGGTAGCGTTAGATAAGTTGGGCACGGTAACCCGACCCTTGTGCATTATGTTTAATGGTCAATGGTAAGTTCAATTCATAGAATGGTTAGTACGAATTTTTTTTAAATACTTTTCCGGGGAAAGTCAAACATTATGTTTATAGGATGCTAATGGAAGCCATTTTTAGTTTAGGGGCTTCTACTCTTAAAATGTAAATGCTTTGTGTTTAGTTAGTGATAGTTTAAAAGAAGGAGGGCTTAATTTGGCATTTTTCAAACATTAGGTCTTCTAGTTTTATAGTTCTCATCTCTTTGAGTTAGATTTCCTTGTCGTTTGTTTTTGCAGTTACGCCGCCTGAACCTCAAGCGTCATGATGCTTCAATTGACATTTCTCCACCACACGGTTCAGATGCATATTCTACACTACACAAATCCCTTATATATATCAACATTTTTAGGCTTCATTGATCATTATACCTACAACTCTTGTTCAACCTCTTCTTATAAATCTTTTAATCTTATTTTATCCACTTTGATTATCAATGGCAGCACCAGGAGGAGCAAACCAAATCACTAGGCGTGTTATTAATGACCTAATTAAGTTTAGCGAGGAGACCTCTGTTGATGGTTACATGAGTTTCTTTAAGTCTCAGCAAATTACCAAGAGCCATGGTTTTATAAACCGGATGCGTGAAGAGGCCAATACAGCCAGAAATTTTATTGGGTAGCTTAATGCTTTAATTGCTGAGATGGAAGCTCTTGAAGATTAGGGGGAGCTTTTTGATACTTTGATGGATCTTAGGGATGACAGGGAGGCTGTGTGGACTAAGCTGCAGGGGTTGAATGAGCTCATTGCTCAAGCTGAGCAAGAGATCAAGACGAAGGAAGCACAGATTCAGACGATGAATGGTTGAACGATTACTAGCTAAGGAATGGGATGGTCTCTTTTGCTATAGTGTCGTCTTTTTATGTTTAATGTCTCTTTTTAATGTTTAGTTTCTGGATATGGTTTTTATCTATATTAAGAATGGAAGATCTTTGGATATATTGCTGTTTAATCCAAATGAATGAAAGTTATGGTTGTTATTAAAAGTAATGCATTCGCTCATTTGTTTCATCTTTAGGAATTGGTTTTTAATGTTGTTTTGCATTTAGGAATTGGTTGTGGTGTTTGAGTTCAAATATGCGCTGGTAATGTATTATTGTAGGTTTAAGGTTGATCCAATGACAGTAGTGCATTCCATGTTTCGTGTTCAATATTGAGCCATGGCTATGCATGTCAGAAGTGCTTTGCTTTGGTTGTTCCATTTTAGGTTGTTATTGTGCTTAATACCTCTAATAAGGTAGTAATGAGGGTGTGTGAGATTGCTTATCTTTTTCTGCTTGTGCTTGTAACTTGTAAACAGAAGCGCAGATAAGCAACTTTGAAATAAGTAGCTTGAAACTTACTGCCAACTGTTTAATTCACGTCAAATTTAGTAGATAAGTGAAAGTAGTTGAAGAAATTTGCAATGCCAAACACCCTTTAAGTTTGGATACAGTTGGATACCTTAAGTTGATATTTACTTGTTCTTATGTTTTTGTTATATGTGTTTGCAGGTATGGTTCCATTTTGACCATATTACAGGGTAGAAACGAGTTGCTTGAGAAGATCATAGGGTGTGTTGTTGATTCAGGAGGGGTTCCGGAGCTTGATCCTAAGGTTTCATTTTTTCCCTTTGTGTAGTAATTCTAGGGGGTGCGTGGCATTGTGTTTCGAAAGTGAAATATTTGTGTTCTAATTATTCTACGGTGTTTGGGTGTAGTGAAGCGAGTCTTACTTTGTGTCTCTTTTGGGGTAAAATATTCAGTTTAAGATAACCATGGAGGAGTGACTGCCACATAATTGATTTCGGATATATGGGGGTTGTTTGGGATTGCATAGTATAAAGTTAAAGTGTCAATATTTCAAATATGTTAGATTTTTCAAAAAATTTATTTTTTATAAATATTTAAATTGCAGCCAAAATGAAATATTTAAATTGTTAATTATCACTTTGGAGCTAAAATTTTAATTGTTAATTGTCACTTTGGAGCCAAATTGCAGATACAATTTTTAAAAGCATTAATTGGTTTCCTTATTTGACACCCTACACCATTATAAACTCTATTTTATCTCCATAAAATCAGGCTGCAACCAAAACAGAAAAAGAAAATATTTTTACACCATTAATTACCAAGTTTATTTATTTTCTTTTACACATTGCTGCTGAAGAATCATGGAAACTCAAGCCATTGATCCGGATGATTTGGTTAATTATGATAATGATAATGACATTGAAGATTTAGGATATGAATCAGAGGTGTATCTTGATGAGGAGGAGGAGGATGATGAAAACAACCATTCAAATGGGATTGTAGTTAAGAGGGGCATAACCAGGTAATCTAAGTTTCGCATGGAATATGGAGAACACGATGGAATAAAGCTCAGTGTAACCTTCGATGCGTTTAATAGGATATCAAGAAAACACAGAGAATTGTTTTCGAGTTTTTTAGGAGACCTGCTTCGTGAGCATATAGGTTTGAAGATTCTATCCTGGAAGAAGGTGGGTTCAGAAACAAGAGATAAACTATGGGATGAAATCACGGTATACATATACTATTTTTGAACCCAGTACTACAAAAGTTTATCTCTGCATTTACATTATGTGCAACTAATTAACAACATTGTGTTAATCTTTGCGGCGATATTTTGATGTTGACTTGACAGTCAGAAAGCTGGTAATGAATCGTCTTGGTCAACTTCTAAGGAATTTCAGAAGGAAATTGAGACAAACATACATATTGCCCAACCAAAATACACTTTCTAAACTAAATGAAGTCCCGACGAAGTATAGTGCAATTTTAAAAGCCGAAGAATGGGTCAATTTTGTAAAGTACACGACCACCGAGGAATACAAGGTTTTAATTAGTCATTTTTATTTAAGTCCATATATCTTTCATAATTTTGTGTTTCCATATATATTAGTTATATACGAGCAGCTTTACTACATCTAAACGCCTTATGATTTTGTGTTGTAAGGTGAAATCAGCTGCAGCTAAAATGACGCGTTCCAAGTCTGTTTATCAGCATACAATGGGACGAGGTGGATACGCACTTGTGAAAGAGAAAATGGTAAGATTACACATTTGCACATTTACATTTAATAGCATCATACTTTCATTTATATTGGTTTAACTTACATGTGTATGTATTTGACGTTTATAAGATCAAAAAAAAAGAAATTGAACCAGATGAAGAACCCCCGCGTGGTACACTGGTATGTGCTTAATTACACATACCATTTTCCATAAAAGACGGACTTAAATGACTAAAAACGTACCAAAAATACATTGTATTTGTATGTTTGCATTTGTATTGTGCAGGAAACGGATATTCAAAAAGGAAGCCAAAAACGACCAAACCAAGCACGGGATGGAAAAGACAAAGTAAATCCGAAGCCAAGTCAGTCAAAGTCAAAAGTCAGCCACATGAAGAAAATACAACTTGAGGGACTAAAACTGCCAAACCTCAAGTTGTATTACAAAAGAAAAAGACAAGCTTCCTCGAAGCAGACAAGCATCTGATGAAAGAATTTTGTTACTTCAAAGTCAACTTGATAATGAGAGACGCGAACGTCAAGAAAAAGAACTATTAATCCAGAATTTGTCCAACAAGATGTCACAAACAGAGGGAATGGTTACTACACTGAAGAATCAGTTGGCTGCACAAGGGGGGCAGTTTCAGTCAATGTCAACTCAATTGACACCACCAAATGTAAGACATTTTTTATGTTGTTAACAATTTCATTTTCTAATTAACACTAACAGCACTAACTTATATACTAAGCAGTACTAACTAACAAACAGTACTAACTTATACACTAGCAGTATTAACTTCTTCATCAGCATTAACTTCTCTGAGCAGTCTTAACCATGAGCAGTACTAATATTCACTAGCAGTACTAACTTTGTACTAGCAGTAGTAAACACTTGGCATATTTTTCTTTGAAGTTCACTAGCAGCATTAAATCAACCAAGCAGCATTAACTTCAAACATGAGCAGCAGTAATCCAAACAGCATCAAGAAGACTTTTAATCCCAACACTATAGATAGCAGGCACTGATCCTAAACTGATGAGTCTATGCATTTCTTAATTTATATTGCAGGTGTCTCCGGTGGACATTAATCCTATAAATAGCAGCGCTGATGAGGAGGGCGGAACAACTGTTTTTGGATGTGAGAATGACGCGAGCATTCAGAAGTCTAATGGACTTGCAACTTTGGAAAAGGAAATGGAAACAAGGGTAAGTAATAAAACATCCCCCTGTGAAACTGTTAAATCTGTCGGATCTAAGAAAATGACTAGATCAATACGAAAGGATTCTTCACGTCAAGATTCCCAATCACAAGAAAATGTGTCTCCACTACTAGTACTACCACAAGTATGTATCTCAACATGTTCATATATTCTTTTGTTTAATTAATTTCTGATACATACATGCAACAAATCATTTTTTTTAGGCAACTAAGTGCAAACTGGGGCACTTAAAGAAATCAACTATTATTGCTCTGGGTATCGTATACAAGACTGATGGAAAATAAATGCTTTATAACAAAGAACTCTCAAAGGATTGCTACAAAGTGTTAATTGATACATCTTTAGTGGATGCAGCATGCATACCGGATGTAGGAAATAACGGTTTCAAAACAGTTAAGGATGCAGTAGGTGGTTTTTTTGCATGGCCAAAGGATCAAGTGGTTTTCGATCCAAAGGTACATACCTGTGTTTTATCAACCTACATATATATAATTCTTCATATTTAATTCAGTGTTTGATACACGCGGCTTTTGTTTCCTACAGGCAACACCTCCAAGTACCATACAAATGAATGTTGAGAACAAAACTGCACCTAAATTACATACGAAGCGCAAAAACGTTTACGTCTCTAGTGATGCAATGCAAAGGCAAGCTAAGAAGAAGAGTCTTCAGAAGTCCTTAAATTATTAAGAATTTTATTATGTACGACATTACAATTTTATATTTGGTTCAGTTATATACATTCCAGTTTTATTGTATTTGAATTTGTTTTGATATATATTGATTTCTTAAATGTGACTAAAAGATGCATATGGTCACACTTATTAACACTTTTGGTCACTGTCTGCTTAATTCTTTGTGTGACTAAATATTACAAAAGGCCACACAAACATAAAATTCATGTGGCCATTGGATGAACAATAGTCACACAAAATACACATTTCTTCACTTTAAACAACATATGGTCACACTTATTAACACTTTTGACCACTTTATGCTTAATTGTATGTGACTAAATACCCAAAACAAACATGCTTTGTGTGACTAAATATTATAAAGGCCACACAAACATAAAATTCATGTGGCCATTAGATGAACAATAGTCACACAAAATACATATTTCTTTACTTTAAACAGCATATGGTCACACTTATTAACACTTTTGGCCACTTTATGCTTAATTGTATGTGACTAAATACCCAAAACAAACATGCTTTGTGTGACTAAATATTACAAAAGGTCACACAAACATAAAATTGATGTGGCCATTGGATGAACAATAGTCACACAAAATACACATTTCTTCACTTTAAACAGCATATGGTCACACTTATTAACACTTTGGCCACTTTATGCTTAATTGTATGTGACTAAATACCCAAAACAAACATGCTTTGTGTGACTAAATATTACAAAAGGCCACACAAACATAAAATAGATGTGGCCATTGGATAAACAATAGTCATACAAAATACACATTTTTTCACTTTAAACAGCATATGGTCACATTTATTAACACTTTTGGCCACTTTATGCATAATTGTATGTGACTAAATACCCAAAATAAACATGCTTTATGTGACTAAATATTACAAAAGGCCACACAAACATAAAATTTATGTGGCCATTGGATGATCAATAGTCACACAAAATACACATTTCTTCACTTTAAAGAGTTAACACTTTTGGCCACTTTATGCTTAATTGTATGTGACTAAATACCCAAAACAAACATGCTTTGTATGACTAAATATTACAAAAGGCCACACAAACATAAAATAAATGTGGCCATTATATGATCAATAGTCACACAAAATACAAATTTCTTCACTTTAATCAGCATATGGTCACACTTATTAACACTTTTGGCCACTTTATGCTTAATTGTATGTGACTAAATACCCAAAACAAACATGCTTTGTGTGACTAAATATTACAAAGGCCACACAAACATAAAAGTAATGTCGCCATTGGATGATCAATAGTCACACAAAATACATATTTCTTCACTTTAAAGAGCATATAGTCACACTTATTAACACTTTTGGCCACTTTATGCTTAATTGTATGTGACTAAATACCCAAAACAAACATGCTTTGTCGTTGACTTAAATTTATTACACAAAAGCCACACAACATCAAATTCATGTGGCCATTGGATGAACAATTGTCACACAAAATATACATTTCTTCACTTTAAACACCATATGGTCACACATATTAACACTTTTGTCCACTTTATTCTTAATTGTATGTGACTAAATATACAAAAAACATGCTTTGTTTGGTTGTACAATGTTTACGGTTACTAAATTTGTACCTAATTAGTCACACAAAAACGTGGATATGGACACTAACTCGAAAACGTGACCGTAGTTGACCTACGACCGCGCGACCTTTTGTCACACACAAGAGTTTTCGAATGTGTGACTATATGTATATTGTCACACAAAGAGCATGGAAGAATGATACTTGAATCAGTTGAACATGGTCCACTCATTTGGCCTACGATTGAAGAAAATGGTGTGACCAGGACAAAGAAATATGAGGAATTTTCCGCAACTGAGAAAATTCAAGCTGATTGTGATCTCAAGGCAACTAATATCATTCTTCAAGGACTACTATCTGATGTCTATTCTCTTATTAATCATCACAGAGTTGCCAAGGATCTATTGGAAAGAGTTTAACTACTAATGCAAGGTACCTTATTGACAAAGCAGGAAAAGGAGTGTAAACTGTACGATGCATTTGATAAGTTTGCTCACATCAGGGAGGAATCACTTAATCAATATTACTTGAGATTTACTCAGCTTATCAATGACATGAACATTTACAAAATGAAATTAGAGCAATTTCAAGTCAATACTAAGTTCTTAAACAGTCTTCTACCTGAATGGAGTAAGTTTGTGACTGATGTCAAACTTGTAAGAGATTTTCATACCACCAACTTTGATCAGCTTCATGCATATCTTGAACAACATGAACTCCATGCAAATGAAGTCAGTAATATGTGTGAACGTAATCAAGATCCACTTGCACTAGTTGCTAAACATCAAATGCCGCCATCACACTTCAACACTTATCAATCCTCATATAACAATCCTCAGTTCTAGGATTAATTCATCCCCCATAACATTACTCAACTACTTATCCATCCACACCTCATGCAATCACTTATCCATTAACACCGCATCCTAATGCTTGTCCACAACCACAATCCATTCCTCAAATTGAATATATTGTCTTTATAGTTAATCAATAAACACATCTGGCTGAATTTCCTCAGATAGACTCCGGTCTAGCAGTTCCTGTGTTTAAGTAAGGAGATGACCCTATTGATTCTATTAACAAAATGATATCATTTTTGTCTACTGTCGTCTCATCTCGTTTCCTTACAACCAACAATCAGCTAAGAAATTCTTCCAACCTAAGACAACAAGCAACTATTCATGATGGAAGGGTGACTGTTCAACCAGTTTAGAGGAGACAAAGTTTCTGGTACTTCTGGAACAAGGGCTAACATCTCAGGAATAGGTGGGAATAATTCAGGTCAACAAAGAGTTGTAAAGTGTTTTAACTGCCAAGGGGAAGGTCACATGGCAAGACAGTGCCCAAGGCCTAAGAGGAAAAGGGATGCTACATGGTTTAGGGATAAAGTTCTTCTGGTTGAAGCACAAGGATCTAGAAAAGCTCTGAATGAGGAGGAATTGGAATTTTTGGCAGACCTTGGAGTTGCAGAAGGTCCAGTTACACAGACGGTCATTACACACAATGCAACTTATCAAGTAGATGATTTGGATGCGTATGATTCTGACTGTGATGACATCTCTACACCCAAGGCAGTTCTTATGGCTAATTTGTCTAGTTACAGATTAGATGTTCTCTCCGAGGTACCTCACTCTGAAATCAGTCATAATGATATACTGAATCAAAGTGTGCAAGAGATGCAGTATTTTGAACAAACTCATCTTGTGAATTATCCAAAGAATGAGATAACAAGTGATAGCAATATCATTCCTTATTCTTAGTATCTACTTGAAACACAAAATACAGCTGTTCATGATACAAATTCTTCTGCACAACAAGATGCAATGATATTATCTGTGTTTGAACAACTGTCAAATCAAGTAACTAATTATAATAAGGTCAATAAGGACAATCTAATTGCCAATGAATCCTTATCTGCTGAGCTTGAAAGATACAAAGAACTCTATCCCAATCACTACCTACCTCCCACCCTACTCAAAACTACCCTATCCACAATAACACCATTCATCAGACACAAATTTCCTCCCCCATCCCCTAAATCTTCAAAATCCCCTTCCCAACCCACACAACCCCCCCACAAACATAACCCACCCCTTCCCCTTCCAATAACCCCCACCAAACCTCACCAACACACCTTCTCCATCCTCAACCCCACACTCACCTCCCAATCCAAATTCCCCTCCCTAACCCCTCCACACTCCCACAATAAATACCCCATTACCCACTCTCCCCAAATATCCAAATCAACACCCAATCTAAAACAAACCAACCCCCCCATCCCCCCTCACAATTAAAACCCCCCACCAAACACACAACCTCCCTCACCCTCCTCAACTTCCCCATCAAACATCATTACTATAACATCACCTTCCCCCCCATATCAAACCCAATCATCAAACCTCTCCAAATCATCTATCTTCCTCTCTCACTCACCACCTTCAAAACCCCCAATATCACCACATTAACTCCCCTACCTAACCCCAAACCCCCCAACAAACATCATCTAAACACTTCACACATCCTAAATTACCCCTAAAAAACACCCCCCCCCTCCATACATCCTCCCCCTAAAACTTTACCCCCCAACCACCAATCACATCCCCCACATCAACAACTAATACCCCCAACCTTCACAATTTCCCAACCCCACCTTACACATTAACAACCCCTCCAACCCATTCAACCCAACCCCCTACAATGCTCTCACCTATGATATACCAGAAGTAGTCCCCGTGTTGATGTGTCCGCTCTCTCGTTGCTTCACCCCTCACACCTACACTCGACCAGTCACTAATATGTACGAGAGTTCTGTCATCCTTTGCGTGTGAAATAATGTGTCTCCGCATACACTATATCACCCTTATGTCCAAATCCACACTCCCTCACACGTCACCTAAGATGCAACCCATAGTAAATGAGACCTCATAGTATTGAGTTACCCTCTCTCACCGTCATTACCTTCTAGTGAGAAACTGTAGACCCTCACAAAATGCTCATGTGTAGAAAATGTATCTTACCATGTCCCTAGCTATCTGTAACTGCACTAAAGTACATAACTCAACTCACTCCATGTGTCACTCCGTCTTACACTCTGTATGTCAAACTGTCTCTTGGAAGAACTACTCATAGATCTCACTCTCCCCCCACTATGTCCTCTATATGTAATGTCCTCAGATCTCTCGTCTGATGGCCTAACCAACATAGAGATATCCACTGATATGTATGTGACTCTCTCTCAGATGTGCACTCAGATGTTCTCATACGCGTCAACCCACCCCTCATGACACCTCCAGATAGACAAGAGAGATTATCTCCCACTACTATATGCAGTTGATCACAGATGCTATATCTAGGCAACACCAGTCTGTTAAATGTGTTCCTGTTTATTATACCCACCCTGATATCCATCATCCACATATGCTAAGAATATGTTGTTGTGTATCGTGATCACAACCATTGTCTGTTCCCTTGACTCATGTCCTCATGTTACAGACAGTTGTAGAATATGTATCACCTCGATGTGCAAATGACTTATCACAACCACCTCCCTCGTAGACTCTAGAGACTCACCTAAGTATCTTCGTGTAGCTACTCATTCTATCTCATCCTCCCACCATCCACATAGATGTGAGTGTCGACCTACACTGTGTGTTCCCTATAAGTCATACCACTGTCGTCTAATCAGTATACTATCACCAAGTAACAACTATGACACCCCCTATCCTACCCACATACACATTGTAAAAATAAAGATGTACTCTCTACCTATGTCACTGAGACCTGCATAGATCCATACTCCTCGGATATACAGCCTAAAAGAACCTCCGTAAATCTGATATATACTACTACCACCTCATCGCCTAGATCTATCTGTACACGACTCATAATCACCTATACTAGATGAACCAAATGATCACACATCTCGCCCAAAGAAAAACCCTCAATTCATGCCCTCACTGTACTCCTGAGACTAGTCGTGTGACATGATATGTATGTCGCCCCTATCTATTGTGTTAACACTCTTCTATGTGCACACAGACACTGAACTAGGATTCTTGAGAACCTCATATCAAGAACGGCACAATTCAGAACTATGACACTATACTTAACAGAATCACCTCCCTTCATCAGCACATCTTGCTATCTCCATCTCGTCAGAATTCATGATATTGTGTCCCCTCCCTCTCTCCTCTCCTCTCACTTGCATCCTAGTATACTGTCTGTTAAGACAGTCTGTCCCACACATATACCTACCCACACATGTTTCTTACATTGTCTCAGCTCCTCTCCCATATCCTCCGTCACATATACCTCACATATATATCAAGTAATGTGTCCTGCATGCTTCATAACCACCATCCACAAATGTATCTGCAACCACCGTTCTACAGAATAGTCCACTCCCACCTACACTGATCATATCCGTCCTCACACACCCACCTCGCCACATCTCATATACTGTTGCATAATATACTCATCGTCAACTCAGTCCTAGCACCAGACCGATGTCAATTGATAATCTGTCCTACACCTCAATTCCTATTCTATCACACCACAGAACCTCCACCTCTATACATGAGTGATATCGCTATACATATAAACATACTGACTATAGACCCCACTAATCATCCACCTATCTGCATAACCTCCCTCTCTAGGCCTCTACATACCTACTCCCATACCACCACAGAATCCTACATACCATACATAACTACTCGTCCACAAAACCACCTATGATGTTCGCACTCCACTGTTACAACCACGTCTCTAACGTCACAGTTAATGACACAACTTGTGTATACTCTCCAAGATCATTCCCTCATCAAGATTATCACTGTGTTCCCATGCTCCCATAGATCTACTCCAATCTACCTCCCCCCCCCTGTGTCTTTATTAGTACGTCCTGTGTGTGTGATCTCAGAACACACGTCAGACCGTCACCACCTCTACAGTTCCCCTTTCAGCTCCCTCTCATAACCCACCAGTCACCCCTGTGATCACACACAGAGTCACCCACCTGATGTTCACACTGCTATTCAATGTACATATAACGAATGTTTCTGTCACAATATTGGTGTGTTGGCCTTCAGACCCATAGACTCATGTCGAACCAGACTCTATCCTAAATCGTATCTCGTGTGCTACACATTAAAACACAAGATGCCCTATACATATCATTGTTCACCTCACTCACCTACCGAACGTCACTTCAGAGAACTAATAAACCTTGTATCAAGTCTCAATGTTTTCTAAGTCCTATGTTCACCCTTAAAGTTCAGTGTCAATATCAAACACACTAGACAGACTCCACATATACGTGTAGAGTCTAGTATACTAGAGTATATAATATACCATCACAATAGCAACCCCCATACTACTGATAGCCCTACCACCTTGAATAAGTGTCGTAAAGTTAAAATTCGGTGTCAGTCTACGAATTACAGAATAGTCTGATCTATATTGCTCTCTGCTCCATGCCACTAACTCCATCACACGACTATGATCACGTCAGTAGTACTTAAAACATTTCCGATTTATCCCATACTCCACCAAGACATGAGCGATTCACATCCTACACACTCCCCCACAGCACACCTCTCACCTATCGCACCACACTACCACTCTCACAAACATATGTGTAATTATACACACCTTATCTAACACGAGTCTTATCTATTCTACACCCTCCGCGACAAAACTTATTGCTGAGAATGAGCATTTGAAACAGAATTATAAACAACTCTATGATTCAATTAAACCATCACGTGTTCAGGCTAAAGAACATGCTGAATCGTTGGTCAATCAACTAAATCAAAATTCTGTTGAAATTACTAATTTAAATGCTCAACTCCAGGAAAAGGTTCTTGTCATAACAACATTAAAAATAATCTTAGGAAATTCCAAGGAAAAGACATAGTTAAGAATGTTGCCCAAGTGTCAAATGCTACCACTATTGCTCCAGGAATGTATAAACTTGACCGAGTAACTTTGGCTCCTAAAGATAAGAATAATAAGGAAACTCACATATACTACCTTAAGCACACTATGGAATAAGCTGCTATTCTTAGGGAGATAGTTGAACAAGCTAAATCACTAAATCCTTT
Organism: Tanacetum coccineum; assembly: GCA_026074375.1. Lineage (NCBI taxonomy): Eukaryota > Viridiplantae > Streptophyta > Magnoliopsida > Asterales > Asteraceae > Tanacetum > Tanacetum coccineum. The sequence goes on from BQNB010030025.1 coordinate 28,279, forward strand.
AGATAGTGCATCTTACTCTGCCTGTATGTATGTTAAGCTAATTCAAGAGTTGTTAGGATATGTTAGAGATACTTGCCTTGATATTCATAAACCTAGTGAGAAATTAGTTGTTGTCATGCCTATCAACAAAAAGAAAACAGTTTGGTTTGCGGAACCAGTTATATCATCAAGCACATCCCAAAAACTGTTAGGCTCTTCCCAAACAAAGACCAAACAAACCACTAACAAATTGTGTCAACTTCTACAGGAATAAGCCGGTCTATTAAATCTAGCAGGTCAAAGTCTACAGACAATACAAAGAATGATAGGATCATGCAGATTTCAAGTAGTACCCAGAAGAAGAATAAAGTAGAAGACCACTCTATGATAGTTAAGTCTAGTTTGAATAAATCAAATTGTGTTGTTAAACCATCTGGAAATGCAAATGTGCAGCATTCCAAATTAAATACAAATTCTGAGCTAATGTGCGTTAAATGTAATAGTTCTATGTTTGATGTTAGACATGAATTGTGCTTTCTTGAATTTGTTTTTGATATGGATGCGAGTTCCAAATCAAAGTCTGTTAAGAAAGCTAAAAAGAAAGAAGAATGGAAACCTACAGGAAAAGTGTTTACTAAAATCGGATATAACTAGAGACCCACAAGAAGGACTTTCACTTTAGTTGGAAATATGTGCACTTTAACTAGGATTACTGCCACTAATAAAGTGTCTCTTAGGGAACCCATTCCTCTAGAAGTAGTTGCACAAGACTCTGTAGTAACTAAGGTTTATACTGGGAGACCCTATAACACCCCGTGTTTTAGGGTCATTTGCGACGTCAATAAATTCACTACTTATTTTTAGTATTGTACGCGTTTTCTTTTAAATCGTAAACGTTAGGTTAAATCTCGTAAGCTAAAAATGATCATTCAATGTAAACGGGCATCAAACAATGAAATGTTTACATCAAGTAAGTGTTAAGTAATTATTTTGAGGATAATTATTAACTTTGTTTATTTTATTTTTATTGGTTACGTAAAGTGTTTACGTTTTGCGATAAAATATGTTTAGGCATTCCCGGAACCACCATAATTAATCTACGCTTCAACAAATGCTCATTATTATTTCCAATGCTCAAAGTTTTTATAAAACTTTACGCATGGATATATATTGTGTCGTCCCACATATAAGGAAGTAAACCAAGACTTATACATTTCAAGTATATACATTATAAATAAAAACTACAACTTATAAATAAAAGTTACCAACTTACAAATGCAAGTAATACTTCCATTTTTCATACAAGACTTTAGCTAGTCATTTCCATCCTTGATTTCATGGGATAACCTACATCTAAGGGAACAAAAGAACACAAAGGACTTGTACATCTTAAGAGTTAGTAAGATTTAGAGCATGACTAGTGGTTTTGACCACTAGTCATCCCTAAAACCCTCAATGTTGCCCCCCCCCCCCCTTGCTACTTTCTTAGTATTTTTGGTCTTTGTTTTATACATTTGACTAGTCCTTATATCATATAAGTCTTGCACTAGGAAATATAACATACACACATCCATTTCCTTTACCAAAAACAAAGTCACATCTCTCTTGTTCTCTCTCTATACCGACGGCATAACCCAAAACCCTCTAAATAATTCACACAATTTTAATTACCTCATTTACAAGCATTCCTACACTATATATAAGCTATTCCAAGGAGGTTTGAAGGCTTGGTTAAGCCTTTACAAGGGTTAAGCAAGGATAAAGCAAGATTAGGGTTTGGGTTGAGATTGGGGTTTTCAAGTCTTGCAAGTTAGGGTTTGGTTGCTAAACAAGGGTTTAGATCTTGTTGTTCATCACCGCACATCATATTAAGGTCATCTAAAACTCTTTATGTCTTTACATTTATGATTTTATGTATATATAAGTTCTATGTAGCAAATCACCATTTAGGATACTTTTAAACTTGTAAAATGGATTTTTCACTTGGTTATGGTTTTGTATACTTTTACACATGTTATATGGTTGCTAATGTCATGTTATAAAGGGAGTATAAGTATTTTACACTTGTTGGTTATGTATAAACTAGTTAACTAAAAGTCTACTTAATGAGTTTATGATTTATAAGTGTTGTTAAGGACTTGTTATCTTGGACACTTGGACAAAATATGGACTAATGGACACTATAACATGTAAGACATATGATATAAAGGGTTATGAATACTTTGTAATTTACTAAGTTGAAAACTAAATAAAACAAGTTTATATATATAAATACCTAATTATTAATAAGAGGCTGTTTTGGTTCAAATTCCAAGGCATGGATCTTATAGTTTATAAAAATAGTACGTCTCATGACGATTCTCAGCATATAAGAAACTCGAAAAACGGATTAATAACGAAGAAGATACGTAGTTTACGAGTTATACGTTAATAAACTTGTTTATAAAAGAACTTAATAAACATCTCTTTAACAAATACTTTGGATATATAATAAGGTTATGTTTCACACAGATTTCACTTATTTTTATGGATCCCAAAAATTTTGAAATCATAATTTTTTTGAATAATAAACGAAGAGAATGAATTACGCGAGTTTATATACTTAAATGTATAAAAATACTTTTATAAAACTATTTTTATAAAAGTTACTGTTCACATCAATAAATGACATTTTGAAAACATCATTAATTATGAAAGAACTTTTAATAACAAGACGTGCTCAAAGAATCACATAAAAACGAGCAAAAACGGATAAAATACGACTATTACGGGTAATACGATAACTAGATTTATAAAATAAATTTATAATTGTCATGAACAGTAAAAACCACTGTTCATCAGGGGACAGAAAGTATAAAAATGCAATATTTTATTAACATCGTCTTAATAACGAAAGCGGAACAATAATAAACGTAAGAAACGGGCTTAAAACAAGGAAAATAGCGTCGTTTTACTATTGAGATATTTATAATTGTTTTAACTTGATAAATATGATATTCACAAACACGATAGATGGTGATGTAGCTAATAGAAATATATATGGTAGTAGTTTATTCAAATTTCTTAGTACTTATATGGGCCTATAATTAATAAGGTTTGCATTCGGCGTTTATTCTACGCATTCTGTGATACTATAACTGATATTCATTACCCAAGGTGAGTACAATAGCCCCACGTTTTTACATTTTAATGGATTTACACGTTTTGGGGTGAGAAACATATGCATGTTTTACAATTGGACGCAAGTGGACATTTTCACATTACGATTACGTGTTTGCCTAGTAAGCGATAACCCATCTAAGCCTGTTATCATGAACTGTCAATTACTGTTGTGATAAACCTATCATATCATCAAGCACATCCCAAAAATAGTTAGGCTCTTCCCAAACATAGACCAAACAGACCACTAACAATTCTGTGTCAACTTCTACAGGAATAATCATGTCTACTAAATCTAGTAGGTCAAAGTCTACAGACAATACAAAGAATGGTAGGATCTTGTAGATTTCAAGTAGTACCTAGAAGAAGAATAAAGTAGAAAACCAATCTAGGATAGTTAAGTCTTGTTTGAATAAACCAATTTATGTTGTTGAACCATCTGGAAAAACAAATTTTCAGCATTCCAAATTAAATACAAATTCTAAGCTAATGTGCGTTAAATGTAATAGTTCTATGTTTGATGCTATACATGAATTGTGCTGTCTTGAATTTGTTTATGATATGAATGTAAGTTCCAAATCTAAGTCTGTTAAGAAAGCTAAAAAGAAAGAAGAATGGAAACCTACAGGAAAAGTGTTTACTAAAATTGGATATAACTGGAGACCCACAGGAAGGAATTTTACTTTAGTCGAAAATGCGTGCCCTTTAACTAGGATTACCGTCACTAATAAAGTGCCTCTTAGGGAACCCATTCCTCTAGAAGTAACTACAAAAGAATCTGTAGTAACTAAGGTCTATACTAGGAGACCTAAGGTACCTAAGACTAATGGTTCTAATAGCAAAACTAAGATTGTAAAATATGTGATTTCTAACAAAACGGAACCCTATACATCTCGAGGATCCAATACTTCAGTTGCTCCATCTTCTTCTTCTATTATCGATCTCAGGTTGTCCAAATTGTTTTGTGGTATTTGGACTCCGGATGCTCCAAGCACATGACTGGAGATCACTCTCAGCTCACTAATTTTGTTCACAAGTTTCTTGGTACTGTCAAGTTCGGTAACGACCAGATTGAAAATATTATGGGGTATGGTGACTATCAGATAGGAAATATCACAATTTCAAGGGTTTATTATGTGGAAGGGTTAGGACACAATCTATTCTCTGTTTGTTAATTCTGCGACTCAGATCTTGAAGTAGCTTTCAGAAAACACATGTGCTTTGTTCATAATCTGGAAGGTGATGATTTACTCTCAGGATCTCAGGAAACCAACCTTTATATATTGTCAATAGGGGATATGCTGGCGTCTTCTCCAATTTGTCTCTTGTCCAAAGTCTGAAAGACCAAATCCTGGTTATGGCACCGACGATTGTCACATTTGAACTTTGGTGCTATTAATCATTTGGCTAAATATAGTCTCGTACGAGGTCTTCCTAAATTGAAATTTGAAAAGGATCATCTGTGTTCGGCATGTGCTATGAGCAAAAGCAAGAAACAATCACATAAACCTAAATCTGAAGACACTAATCAGGAAAAACTATATTTTTTCCACATGGATCTTTGTGGGCCTATGCGTGTTGCAAGTATAAATAGGAAAAAGTACATCCTCATCATTATGGATGATTACTCTCAGTTCACATGGGTGAAGTTTCTAGCATTAAAGGATAAAGCTACTGATTTCATAATCAAATTTCTGAAGATGATACAAGTGAGATTGAATAAGCCTATCAGGAACATTCATAGAGATAATGGAACTGAGTTTGTCAATCAAACTCTGTGTAGCTATTATGAGAGTGTTGGTATCTCTCATGAAACATTGGTTGCGCGATCTTCATAACAAAATGGTTTCGTTGAAAGGCGAAATTGTACTCTTGTTGAAGCCACTCAAACAATGTTAATCTACAAAAAAGCTCCTTTATTTCTATGGGCCGAGGCAATCGCTACCGCATGTTACACCCAAAACTGATCCATTTTGCGGTGCTGCCATGGAAAAACTCCTTATGAGCTCTTACATGATAGAAAACCTGATCTATCTTACCTTCATGTCTTTGGTGCACTTTGTTATCCAAACAATGATAGTGAGGATTTGGGCAAACTTCAAGCTAAAGCTGATATAGGCATTTTTATTGCATATGCACCCAAGAAGAAAGCTTACCGTATCTACAACCGACATACCTAAAAAATCATTGAAACTATCCATGTCGATTTTGATGAGCTGACGGAAATAGCTTCTGAACAACTCGGTTCAGGACCCAGGCTCCAATCAATGACTCCTACAACATTCAGTTTAGGACTCGTTACAAACCCTATTCCTCAACAACCTTGTATTCCACCACCAAGAGATGATTGGGATCGTTTGTTCCAACCTATGTTCAATGAATACTTCAATCCTCCAACTATTGTTGTCTCTCCAGTTCTAGTCGTTGTTGCACCAAGAGCTGTTGATTTAGCTGATTCACTTATGTCTACGTCAATTGACCAAGATGATCCATCAACAAGTATCCCATCAACACAAGAACAAGAACATTATCTAATTATTTCTCAAGGTTTTGAAGAATCACCAAAAACGCCACATTTTCATGATGATCCACTTCACGAATCTCTTCATGAAGACTCGACTTCTCAAGGATCGTCATCTAATGTGAGACCAATCCACACTCTATTCGAATCACTTGGTAGATGGACTAAGGATCATCCTATAGCAAATGTAATCGGAGATCCTTCTCGTTCTGTCTCCACCAGAAAGCAACTACAGACTGATGCCATGTGGTGTTATTTTGATGCCTTCCTAACTTCAGTCAAACCAAATAACTTCAAACAAGCAATGACCGAACCATCATGGATCAATGCAATGCAAGAAGAAATTTATGAATTTGAAAGGCTACAAGTTTGGGAATTGGTGCCGTGTCTAGATAAAGTCATGTTGATCAAACTAAAATGGATTTTTAAGGTTAAGACGGACGAATTTGGCGGGGTACTAAAGAATAAGGGAAGACTAGTTGCTCAGGGATTCAAGCAAGAGGAGGGTATCGATTTCGAGGAATCGTTTGCACCAGTTACAAGAATAGAGGCCATCCGTATCTTCGTAGCAAATGCAGCCAACAAGAATATGACGATTTTCCAAATGGATGTAAAAACGGCTTTCTTAAATGGTAAGCTCAAGGAGGAGGTCTACGTTTCTCAACCAGAAGGATTTGTGGATCAGGATAACCCATCGCATGTGTATTAGCTCGAAAAGGCCCTGTACAGTCTCAAACAAGCACCACGTGCATGGTACGACATGCTGACAAGTTTCCTCATTTCACAACACTTCTCCAAAGGTGTAGTGGATCCAACACTCTTCACATGGAAAGCAGGGAGCGACTTATTACCAGTACAAATTTATGTTGATGATATAATATTTGCATCCACCAATACTGCTTTGTGTACTGAGTTTGCTAATCTGGTGACCACTAAGTTCAAGATGTCGATGATGGGGCAGATTTCATTCTTTTTAGGATTACAAATTTCTCAAAGTCCTAGAGGCATCTTTCTAAACCAGTCAAAATATGCTTCTGAAATAATTAAAAAATATGGTTTGCTAACTAGTGATTCTGTAGACACACCTATGGTAGAAAAGAGTAAACTGGATGAAGATATACAGGGGAAACCAGTTGATGCTACACTTTACCATGGCATGATTGGATCCCTCATGTATCTGACATCTAGTAAACCCGACCTTATTTATGCAGTCTGCTTATGTGCCCGGTATTAGGCAAAGCCTACCGAAAAGCACTTAAATGTGGTTACACGGATCTTTTGATACCTAAAGGGAACCATTAACATGGGTCTCTGGTACTCAAAGGATACCGGTATGTCTCTAACAGCATAAAACCAAACATATTCAGTCGCAGATCATGCGAGGTGTTAGAGACACTAGACGCTTAGTAGTAGTAGTACTCAGGAAGCGCTCAATTCTTAGTGATGATTGTTAACTGGTCTTCCAGAAGAAAAGAGCACTCGCGATTCGAGTAAGAGGTTGAATATATTTTCTTTCTGGTGTTTGCCTTCAAATCTATGGATTCTGTCCACAGCTAACAGATTATGGCTTTTAATTCAATAAGATTCCTCTGTACTGCGGCAACAAAAGTGCAATTGCTATATGCTGCAACAACGTTCAATACTCAAGAGCAAAGCACATCGATGTACGCTACCATTTTATAAAGGCTCGGGTGGAGAATGGAATAGTGGAACTCTACTTTGTTAGGACGGAATATCAAATGGCTGACATCTTCACCAAACCCTTGCCACGAGAAAGATTTAATTTCTTGATCGAAAAGCTCGGTATGAAAAGCATGTCTTCGGAAACGCTAAAACGTCTGACAGAGGAAGAGGACGAGTAAAGGTGGTTACTCGCGGTATATCCTGTATCATATGTACATAAGAAAATATAAAAACACAAAAATATTTTTCTTTTATATAAATTTTTCAAAAAGAAAATTAAAAAATCAGAAAAATATAAAAATATAAAAATATGTATCTCTGGCATGTCTTCTGAAAATCGATAACATTTACGGCCTTAGAAATGTCATTTAATAATGATACGAGGCTGTAAATGAAGTTCGAGCAGAAGTTCTAATCACTTTTAAAACATGCCAAAATGGTTTGCTATTATTTCAAATAGCAACCCGGTCATCATCTTAAAGGCAAGTTTTTCGTCAAAAAGAAAACTTGACCTCTCAACGGGAATTCATTTTCTCAGGCATGGTCTACTTTATGACCATGCAAAGACTTGTGTTTACTTTGCAACACAACCCGTGCTTCCTATATACAATAAGTGTACGTGTCAGTGCATTTATTTGTCAAAATAAGAGAAATCTTATTTTTATTGGTAAAAAGTTGTCTTCACAATGAATCAGTGTTTTCAGTAATCATAAAAAGATTTTCAAAGACAATTCGACCACTCAAACAATGACAACAACTCTTTAAATAGAAAACGGGTCATTATTTGAGGGGGAGAAAGTGTCATCAAATAATCTTTTAAAATGGTCTTTCAAAATAAGTCACAGAATAAACAGATAAAGTTTTTGATAATGACGGATAACAATTTGAAGGGGAGTTAATTTATATTAACTACAAGGGCTTTAGATGTCATTTGTTTCAAACTTTAGGGACTTATTTGCAGACTTAGTGAATTCAGGCTTTAAACTACATTCGATCAATATTGCCAACACTTCATAGTAGTAAAAGACTTAGGAATGTTTGGAAATACTTTTATAGTTTTAAAAGCCTTGAAGTTGATTCTCACGGGATAGATCTAAGCTTATTTATTCTTCAAACACGATCTCGAGTACGTGTGCGTACAAGGTTTTGCTGATTTCGAGGTGTCGAAACTAGCAAGGGGGAAGGAGTAGATGTATACATGATAGAGTCCATGGCCTTCTTTTGAGCTTGTCTTCATAGATAGCTTCTTTTGATTTTAAGACTTCTTTGTTTCTTCCGGGTGCACTATTTCAATCACAAGGGGGAAGAGACATCTCGTCATCATTTAGTATGCATCATTTGAGTTCCCAAGGGGAAGTGTTAGGAGAATAATTATTTAAAGCGTGAGAAGAGTTCTTTCTGATTCAATTAATGTTTTACCCGACCGGTCAGTCTCTAAGCTTATTCTTAAAAGAAGTAGAAATATTTAATAAAAGAGGTACACATAGGTATGATGATTCCTTTAGATAGTCAGTACCATGTAGGAAGAAATGTCTACTTTCGAGACTTAGTTGACTTTGGTGATATCATTTTGTCTATTTAGAGGATTTAATTGTCTACATCCGGGACTTAGTTGACTTTGGTGTTACAATTTATATCTTCATTATCATGTAAGGAGAAATTCGGACATCCGAGACTTAATTGACTTTGGTGTTACGGTTTCGAATTAATTGTGTACTTTGGATATTTGATTTTTTTTACATCAAGACTGCTTGAGGCGGCTTGCAAGAAAGTTTTGAATCTACTCAAAGAAGGATAGTTGATTTAGGGGGAAGCTAAGACAACTTCTTATGAGAGATTGCGGGGAAGACCTACGCCTGCTACAAAAGAACCATATGATTCTATCATATGATGTTCTCATCATTCAGGTCAAACCTCATACATAATAATCTTGTGAATATATAAATATGTAGTGTAGACTTATGGTGATATTAAGGTGTGCTCGAGTACAAAATTTTCATGAATTTCTTAGTAAATTCAAGATTTTTCAAATTATTATACTTAGCACTATCTTATATACCCTTAAAAATTGAGAGGGAGCAATAAAAAGTTCCTAATAGTTATTGTGTAACATTTTGTCCTCGAGCGTTTAATCAATTGATATCCAAAATATGAAGGGATTAATATTTTGGATAAGGGGAGAAAATGTGATTAAAATGAACTTAACTCGTATTGAAATGTGATCATATAAAATGGACTCAATGCACTCTAAACTTAACATGTACTACGATTATGGTGCACATGTTAAGGGGGAGCTTTTAGTGATGATGAAAAAACTCTCAAAGTGTAAATCTTTTGATATTTATATCAAACACTTTGATTGAACTTTTTAATGATTTTGGTTTTGATTGTGATGGAATACCCAAAAGACCGACCATGTACTTAAATTTATAGAGTTATAAGGTGGTTAGGCATAGTTATTCAAATCCCATTGTAATAATTCGTATTTTTGATCAATGAACGACGTCATTTAATCCACTATTTATTTCTATTCTCGCACGCATCTACTTTTAATTTTAATAGTTAAAGTTAAAATCGCGTAAGTTAAAAATCAACATTTAACGTAAACGGACAACAAATGAATTAAAGTTTTCGTCAAACAAGCAATATATTATTTTTACTAAAGTAATAATTTACTTATTATGTTTTATTTTTTTTATCGGTTACGTAAAACGTTATGTTTCACGATAAATTACGTTTAAGCATTCCCGGAACCACCAAAACTTTTCTACGCTTCAACAAATACCCATATTTATACCCAATACATAAAAGTTACAAAAATATATCATATGTATCATAGATATGCCGAATTTGTAGCAATGTATACAAGATAAATGAGAAAAAAAATCTTCCAAGTAGTCTTTGTACATCCTATCTCCATCAATCACACCCATACCATGTTTCCTTGACCAAAGACCATGACCAAGTCTTCCTTAAGACCATGAACCTTGTCTTGGACTACTATTGCACCTTTTGACCACCTAGTACCCATATAATACAAGTATCATGCAAGAGATAACACATAGAACTCAAAACACTTAGCTAAAATCACAAAATTTCCTCCATTTGGCTCTCCTTTAGGCCACGGTAAGAAACACCCCTTTTGGATAATCCATATTAATTTTTCTATAACCCATACACACTTACACACATCCATCCTAAGGTATCCTAAGATGGTTCCAAGCATTGGTTAACCATATTCAAGCTTTAATACTGTTAAAAGGGAAGCTAAGGTTTATTTAAGAAATCTAGGGTTTCTTGTTTGCAAGCTTTGGATTTTTATCTAAAAAGGTTTATGTTTACTTTGATCATCATTCATATACACCATAAGGTCATCTTGAACCCTTTTATGTTCTTTCAATATTAATTTTATGCATATGTTAGTTCTATTGTAGTTGAATCACCATGTGGATTTTTTTTTTTTTTTAACCATGTAAAGGGTGTTTTTACTTGTAATGATCATTTTGCACCTATGTATATATGTTGAGTATTGCTAAATATCATGTTTAAAAGGGATGAGAAAGTACTGTTACCATCTTAAGTTGGTGTAAAATTGATTAACTTCAAAAGTTAGTAGGTATAAAAGCAAGGTTAAAAAATGGATTCAACAAGGTCAATCCAAAGATTATATTCCAAAATTCGTTATATATAACACATTATTTTATATTTTTTAAGTAGTATGATTCACTGACGATTCCGAAAAGTTAAGGAAACTTTGTCAAAACGGATTTATAACGAAAAAGTTAGAGCGAAAACGAGGTATATATTCGAGGTATAAAAATCAAGCATTTGTTAAGTTAGTGGTTTCTGTCAGGATTTTAAGATGGTATTTGCGGCACTTTTGAGTCCGTTTCGGCCTTCGGCCGAAACATGAAAGTCGTTCGGAAGGTCGTTTTACTTCCCCGCGAGGTTCTTTAAGTCTAAAAGCGAGTGATAACGGGTGTAAGGCGGGCGGGTAAAATCTGGCTTTTTGGGTTAATTAATACTCTTGCATCAGATCTGATGCGAGTGCCTTTTAGCCCATTTCGGTGAGTTTCGGTTCTCAGACAAAAACTGGAAAAGTTGTTCAAAATATTGTTTCGCATAAATTCTCTTTAGAACCCGAGTCATGAAAATGTGATTTAGTGGGTCATTATAGTCGGGTCAGACTTAGAAAGTAATAACTATAACTACCAGGAGTAACTACAACACTACCAGGAGTAACTAATACCCTACCAGGAATAACTATAATTACATTATTCAGATATTTATAAATGTTTTACAATTATAAATATGTTTTCACTCAAACAATTAGATGGTGATTAGCTAAATAGACTTATGCATGGTAGAGATTACTCAATGTGATTAGTACTTATACGACCTATATTGGATTAGGTTGCCTTCGGATTCCTTCGTGACACATTTTTCTATTGTGAATACTTGTTGATTACCATTCACTCGAGGTGAGTTCATAGTCTCGCATTTCAATCTTTTTAATGTTTTATAAACCCGCGAGGGGAATACATGCTCTTTTACAAACTCATATATTTTACTACAGTACAATTACCTTTCAATACTTTGTGAGTTCATAGTCTCGCATTTCAATCTTTTTAATGTTTTATAAATCCGCGAGGGGAATACATGCTCTTTTACAAACTCATATATTTTTCTACAGTACAATTACCTTTCCTTTCAATACTTTGTGAGTTCATAGTCTCGCATTTCAATCTTTTCAATGTTTTATAAACCCGCGAGGGGAATACATGCTCGTTTACAAACTTGTATATATTACTATAGTACAATTACCTTTCAATACTTTGTGAGTTCATAGTCTCGCATTTCAATCTTTTCAATGTTTTATAAACCCGCGAGGGGAATACATGCTCTTTTACAAACTCATATATTTTACTACAATACAATTACCTTTCAATACTTTGTGAGTTCATAGTCTCGCATTTCAATCTTTTCAATGTTTTATAAACCCGCGAGGGGAATACATGCTCGTTTACAAACTCATATTATTTTACTACAATACATTTATCCTTCAATTACTTTGTGAGGTCATAGTCTCGCATTTCAATCTTTTCAATGTTTTATAAACCCGCGAGGGGAATACATGCTCGTTTTACAAACTCATATTATTTTATAAGTACAAATTACCTTTCAATACTTTGTGAGTTCATAGTCTCGCATTTCAATCTTTTCAATGTTTTATAAACCCGCGAGGGGAATACATGCTCTTTTACAAACTCATATATTTTACTACAGTACAATTACCTTTCAATACTTTGTGAGTTCATAGTCTCGCATTTCAATCTTTTCAATGTTTTATAAACCCGCGAGGGGAATACATGCTCTTTTACAAACTCATATATTTTACTACAGTACAATTACCTTTCAATACTTTGTGAGTTCATAGTCTCGCATTTCAATCTTTTCAATGTTTTATAAACCCGCGAGGGGAATACATGCTCTTTTACAAACTCATATATTTTACTACAGTACAATTACCTTTCAATACTTTGTGAGTTCATAGTCTCGCATTTCAATCTTTTCAATGTTTTATAAACCCGCGAGGGGAATACATGCTCGTTTACAAACTTGTATATTTTACTACAGTACAATTACCTTTCAATACTTTGTGAGTTCATAGCCCCACCTTTTCTCTTTTAATGGTTTTCTTAAACTGTTTTCGGGGTGAGAATACGTGCTCGTTTTACTACATAAACTTATTGATTTCTATACGTAAACATTACATGGTTATTTTTACTAAAGCTTGATTTGTTTACTACATGATTTGAGATCGTGAATACCTATATTTGAAACCGTGAATTTTAGACATGATTATTTTACTACGGACACAAGTGTTTATAAAGTGTATGCTATCCAGATTATTGCCTGAATATTATTGCCTAAGTAGTCACTATATTGCCACTTAAGTCCCTACTTATCATGAACCGTTAATTGCTATTATAGTGAGCGCTGGTGTTGTGGATAGATCTATCGGGATTGACAATCCCCACCCTTACTTGGGTCACTAGTTTGATCGGGTGCATTTAACATTGAGAGGTGTCCGGGTGTTGGCAAGCATCCTATATTCCGATTGGGGCAAAAATCTAGTTAAGGCTTCGGTTGTTCATCGAGCTTAATGCACTTATTCCTGTTATCATATTTAGGATTGGTGAATGTGTTTCCCTTGTCTACCATACTTGTTTGGACTTCGGAATATGTACCTAGTACACCATTATTCGTCTTGTGGTCCACTTTTAATATACTTCTTGACTTTACTGAATCTACTTGATATCGGATGGATTTCGGAAATAACACTTTTAAATGTTGTAACGCTACTTTTCTTCTGAAATATTTCTTAAATTATTTCAATATTGCTTTTTTACTTAAACCTATGAATTCACCAACATTATTGTTGACGTTTTAGCATGTATTTTCAGGTTACTATTTTGCTAGTGGAGCATTGGGAGCATTCGAGTCGCGCGGATATATATATAATTTTTTAAGGCTTAATAACTTGTATACCATTCGATAAACGTTTTAAAATAAACAAAATGTTTCTATTGCATTATAAATGGGATCCTTTGTAAACTCTGATTTTAATATAACGAATGTGAAATTTATCTTAAAACGTCTCTTTTGAGGTCGTTTTCCGTGACTTGTGTTTTGTGCCCTGAAGTAGCACCCCAATGTTACCATTCCGCTGCGTTGTCCTGATTTTTGGGGGTGTTACAGATGGTATCAGAGCTGAAGTCATAGAGAACTAGGTCGTTTTCAAAACCTAGACTATGACCATGTTTTTCAAAATATAGAGTCTTTCCTTGTTTTATCCGATATCCGCACGCGCTTGCTCCCAGGTAACTTATAAGCTCTCTTTTGCATCCCTACTACTATTACATGGATAATGAGTATTTAATACTAGACTATGATTTCGTTATCTTACGTCTATCATATGACGTCTTACTATTTACCTTATATTGGTCCGTTATATAAATATTGATCACTTTGGTTTTCGTGTACTTCCCGATTTCTCATTTACTCCCTTGAGCGTTGATGCTGGTATTATATATGGATACCTATCGCTTTACTAACCATCTCGATGTCAACCTACAAACCATTTTGTTGTCACCCTATGAGCTACTTCACGTTCACTTTATTGACTATTTCATTTCGTTATAAAACTATTTGATACCATTTCATACATCTCACTATTTTGACGAAAATGAGCATTGCATCGTTGGCCCTCAAATATACATAGCCTAGTCACCTATGTATATTTGGTGCATAGACTGACTATCTATGCATTCAGGAAAAACCATGTCATGCTGAGAGTAGTCACCATAAAACCTACACATCTTCATCAACACAATTCCGGAAGAAATTTCCGCATCCCTTCTCTAAACCCGTCCTTTCTTCAGGTGTTGCAACCTGAGCCTTGAGGACAAGGCTCTTCTAACCGGAGGAGACTGTAACATTCCGTATTTTCAGGTCATTTTATGACATCATTCATTTTGTCATTTTTCACTATTTATTTTTTTTCTTTTCTCGTACGCGTTTACTTTTATTTTTAATAGTTAAATCGCGTAAGTTAAAAATTATCGTTTAGCGTAAACGGACATCAAACAATTAAATGTTACCATTCCGCTGCTACCTGATTTTTGGGGGTGTTACATTTCTGGCCTTCCTTGAAATAATTCATTACTATCAAAGTGTGATACTTCTTCATTTAGTAAGAATCACCGCATATCATTTTTATAAACCACCAAAACTTTTCTACGCTTCAACAAATACCCACATTTATACCCAATACATAAAAATTACTCAAATATATCATATATAACTCTATATTGCCGAAATTCTTGCAATATACACAAAGTTATACCAAAAACTCTTCCATTTGGTCAAATGAGCACCATACTTCACTTAAACCACACCATACCTCATTAAACCAAGCCATCACTTGTCTCTTTGACTTAGACCATGCCCTAGACCATCCCTTAGACCATACAATGTTCCCTTGACTAGACTTGCCATATATATTCATGTATCTACTAGTAAGAGAAAACATACAAGCAAAATACTTAACCAAAAACCAACATTTTTCTTCCCTTTTTCTCTCTTCTAGCTCACGGCATCATCAACCCCTCACCCCCCTACACACAAACCCAACAAAATTATATTCTACCCTATGGGGGGTGGGGACACATTCTATATACATCTACCTAAAGATCTTCGTAAGTGATCACAAGGCCAGTGGCTAACCTTTTTCATGTATTAAGCAAGAAATCAAGATTTGGGTTTTTATTTGGAAATACAAAGGGTTCTTCTTAAGTCAAGCTTGGGGGCTCTCTATTTCTCTACTCTTACACGGGTTTAGCACATATTGTTATCTCATCG
Organism: Tanacetum coccineum; assembly: GCA_026074375.1. Taxonomy (NCBI): domain Eukaryota; kingdom Viridiplantae; phylum Streptophyta; class Magnoliopsida; order Asterales; family Asteraceae; genus Tanacetum; species Tanacetum coccineum. The sequence continues at coordinate 44,045 of BQNB010030025.1, forward strand.
CATCACTACAGTCTATAAGGTCTCTTTTTATACACTTTCTATGCTTCATGTTATAAGTTTTGTTTATATATATGATGTGATATAAGTGAATAATCACCTATTAGGAATACTTTTGAACATGAAAAATATAATTTTGTTCTTTGTCTTTGATATTTTGTACACTTCTCTACATCTCTTATGATGATTGGGTAATAATATGAAATAAAAGGACACATATATATAATGTTAATTAGGTGGTGGGGTGGGGGGGGTGGGGGGGGGGGGGGGGGTGGTAAGTTTTTAAAATCTCTTATGTATATACTTATGTAATTAAAATTAAGTATGAAAGTTTATATATTTCACAGTAAAGTATAATTAATGTAGTCTTCTTGATACACATATATGAAAAAATAAGGAACATTTGAAAAATTATTACACATAGTATAACATTATAATACAAATAGTATATATAAGACTAGTATGTAAAGGTGAGGTTGGGGGGGTTTTGTGATAAAATCATATTATGTAAAAATTGTTGTATATTTATATCATAAAAGGTCTGGTGCGTGGATTGTAGATGTGAATAATACTATATACTGGTTAGTATTTTTATTAGATAATACTAATTCTAAAGACGATTCAGTTAAAGAGAATATGTGTAGTTAGTTAGATAAGTTATATTAGTAATTATGGATTTTAGGTGGGAAGAGGGTTTTTTTTTATTTGTTTTATTTCTTATATAATTTATCTATAATAATGGTTGTTTTTAGTGGGTTGTAGTTATAGTTGCGCGAGGTGTGTTGTTGGATGATTTAATGATAAAAATCAGTAATTTTCACACAAATATCTGACAACACAAAACGAACGAGTCTAGAGAATTTCGCGAGTTTAACGACACACACACACAATACTTTATAATATAAAACATTATTCTTTAATAAAAGTTACTATTCATGACAAAATATATTTTTGTAACCTCATAAAATTATAGAACTTTCAAAGAACGAGAACAGTACACACATCGAAAGAATCGTTAAAAACGGAGCTATAAAGAGTAACGAAATCTAAATACAACATTACGGGTTTACGACAACAATACGATTTTAGACAACATCACGTCTGATGTGAACAGTATAAGTATAATGCACCAGAGGGTAAAAATATGATCTTAATGCAAAATTATTGATAACAAATCCGTCCTAATACGAAGAAGATGGCATAAAACAAAACCGTCAAAATCTATGGCTTAAAACTCGCAAAAGTATATGCTAATTTCACTAAAAGAGGGGGAAAAACGATGTGCGCGTAGATAAACGTTTTACAACACAATGTAATCAAATAACAATTAAACCAAACCTAGTTGGTGATCTGAAGCTATCTAAGAATATGTACGGTTACAAATAAACTAGGAGAGCGTTAGGAGTTTCATAATGAGGTCCTCTCGTGTCTCACGTATGGCGTTTCGACGATTGTTTATTTACGATTTAGTGTCCTAAACTCCTCAACCGTCAGTCTCATGACCTCTTAGAATAATGATAGCCGATACGATAGTATAGATGACTATACGACTATAAATAATCAAAGTGTGTAGTACTTAGATCACCTATATTGACATAGGTGCTTTCGGATTTCCTTCGAGATGCTAGTTTCTATTGTGAATACTATGTTGATGTATGCGTCACTCGCATCAAGGTGAGTTGTATGGAGGACCCCTTTTACTTATTAGAGTAAACTTTATGGGGAGAATACATGCTCGTTACAAACTTGTACACATTCTATAACATACAATACAAATTACCTTTCAATACTTGTGAGTTCATTCTCGCATTTCATCTTTTCATGTTATATAAACCACCGAGGGGAAATACATGCTCTTTTACTAATAATCTATAAATTTTCTATAAGCGTAAGCATTACACATGGTTATTTTTACTAAAGCATGATTTGAGTTTACTACATGATTTGAGATCGTGAATACTTAAATTTGAAACCGTGAAAATTTTAGACAGATTGTTTACTATCGGACACCAAGTGTTTTTTTCAAAGTGTATCTACTAATTACTGCTTGATTATTAATGCCTAATTAGCCTTATTTGCCGTGAAGTCCTATTATCATGAACCGTTAATTGCTATAATATGAGCGCGGGTGTTATGGATAGATCTATCGGGACTATACAACCCCCCCTGTAACTTGGTTCACGTAGTTTGATCGGGGTGGGCATTTAACAATGAAAATGTTCGGGTGTTGGCAACATCCTATATTCTGATGGGGGCAAGAAATCTAGTTAAGGCTTCGGATGTTCATGAGCTTATAAGTCAATAATCAAATACTTAGACTTGAAGGATGTGTTTCCACTTGTCTACATTATCTGTTTTGGACCTCGAATTATAATGTACTTTAGTCCACCATTACTTTCGATCTTTGTGGTCCCACTTTAAATACTTTCTTGATTTACTGAATCACTACTTGGATTACTGGATGGATTTCAGAATAACACTTTTAAACGCCGTAACGCACTTTCTCCTGAAATATTTTATCTTATTTCAATATTGCTTTTCACATAAACTAAAGAATTCACCAACATTATATGTTGACGTTTTAATTCAATATTTTTCATGTTGGCTATTTTGCTAGTGGAGCATTGGGAGCATTCGTTTCGCGCGGCATATATATATATTTTTGAAGCTTAATAACTTGAGTTACTATTTGAACAAACGTTTTGACAATGTTTTCTAATACATTATAGAAATGGAACCTGTGTAAACTCTGACATTGTAAATACTGGGTAGGCGTACCCATCCAATCCATTCCAATACTAGGTAGGCGTACCCATCCGATCCATTCCAATACAGAGTAGGCGTACTCATCCGATCCATTCAACAACACTTGACATGCTAAATATAGAACATGCAAGTAAATCACAATCAACATGTAACATCAAGTCATGTAATAGTCACACAATATCCATACTCAAATTAAAACACATAATCACAGCAATTTAAAACATTTCAAAACCATTTGCATCATTTCCATTCCAATTTAAAAGCAATGTAAAAAGAGGGACTATGAAACTCACCTGATGCTCAATGCAGCTTCCAAATATCTTACACAAAGCTACATAATAAAATATAAACGTGTTACACGTGACTAAGCCAAATGCTTAAGCCCATGTAACAATCATATGATGGATGTATATGGTGTTTAATTATCACCATGGGTCACCCCGACACCATGCCCAACTTTAACCACTTCATTTACTTATAATTCTAATGATCTACATTTTACCAGAAAACGCAGAATTTTAGTGTCACTTATCTCGCTTCCAACCCTTACCTATTGAACCAAATAAATTCTCATATAAATCACCTATGTTTACTAACTATCTCATTTGCCCCAAAAGCATACCACATGTACAAGTACCTCAAATAAATTCCTAATTCAAAAGTACCCAAATTCGGAACCGAACACGCACTAAAATGTTTGACCTTGCTAACCATACTTAGGAAACTAATTAGAGGCTAATTTTCATGCATAAGTTAATAGAAATATAGAACTTGACGTCTGTGTTTTGGCTAACCTTAATTCAAATTTTAAATAGGGATTTTACCTCTCTAATTCTGACCTAAATCTTACCCGTATTTACTGTTTTGATAACTTTTCTTGCAACGACCATTTGACTAACTTCCCAAACTCAAAAATCATTCGAGGCTGGACTTTTTGAAAATTAGACTCTCTGAACTACGATTTAAGCACTAGAAACACCTCAAAACACGTTACCATCATGGAGATATCATTAATTGAACACAACCCTAAAATCTGCCAAACCCTAATTCATAAATTAACGCAATCTAAGCCTAACCGTTTACACCAATATGATTCTAATCAAGCCCTAAACGCACTAGTATGATTATAAAATCATTAATTACAGAAGTTTTAACCCTAATGATCCATCATATTATTTGTTACATGATTTAAAAAGGATAACAAGAAAGAAGATTAATGTTCATACCTAAAACCTTGCTAGATCTTTCACAATTCACCATTTAGTTCTTAATCCAAAGGAATTTTTTTATCTTCCTAGGGTTTTGGGGAGGAAAATCATATGACAACAAAGGAACAAGGGAAAGAGAATGGGCCAAATTTATGTTTAGGGTTTACTCTATATCCTAAACAAATCCTAGTCTAGTCCAAATTATGATTAGATAAAAAAAATACATTTTTTCCCTTTTTCTTTTCCTAGCCAAAACTGGCCCCCCTATTTATTTTTATTATTATTATTTTTTATTAATTATATCATTATCTATATTACCCTAATTTTTTACAAAAACCTTGGTAAAATTAGTAAATCTTTTACATGAAAAACTAAATACTAACTTTCTATTTATAACTTTCATTTCCAAAAACACTTTCTATATTTAGAAAGTTCATTACTAAATTCTCATATTTCACGAACCTAATTCACTTCTATTATGACATACTTTCCATAATAATCCAACACATAATTATCCACAAATTGACGTAGCAATGCATGCAACACGTCTCTTATTTCCATTGTCGCTACACGTGAACAAAATGGAAGTAACCCTTAATATCTCTAATCCATTCTAAAATGAGATGAACACGCACCTTAAAAAGATAATCATGCACACAGATAAAGCCACATAGCACACACATATAACACGTATACACACTTAGCCAACCCTAAAAGTATGACTAACCTGCTCAAATCACGGATGTCACAGTTAGCTAAAGCGCCGAGTTTTGGTGATTACCATCTACTAGAGATGAGAGCTGTGATGCATGATATGATTTTGAAGTTTAGAATTTGTATTACCATAACTAAACTACCTACATTGACTGAGAAGATGAATGAAGATGAAAGAATATGATACTAGAATTTGTGGGTAAGAAGTGAGTGTTGCTTTACGTTAATGGCGGTTTTCTTATTCATGGTATTGTAGCTAACACTATTCACACTCTCACATATTACCGTAGCAAGTTTTTTTCTAATATTTATTTGGTTAGTGCAATTTTGGTTGCGTTTTACAAAAGTGACTCTCGTTTAATGTTATTTTTTTATAGTTCATGGGAGAAGGCATTGACCCACTTTATCATATACTATATGTAGCTTTAATCAGGTACACCTACACCGTTGCGACATCATATGAAGAAGGTGGAGCCATAGTGGCTCACAACCCGTCAAATGGGTGAACGACATTTGAATATAAGTTCCATTACACATGGACTTAATCAAAACGATATTGTGAGTGAAGTTATTGTAGGTTAATTGAAGTTTTGATTTGTGTTTTGTATTGACACTATAGGTCCTGGTTTATTCATGTTGGTCTTGTTGGGGTACCCCAACGATAAGGGTGTAGCACGTGCCACGAGTAGATGACTCAATATGACACAACACTGGTAAGGAGTTGGGGCCGCTCCCTTGATGAGTCCAAGGGAGGACGAAACCAGTGAACCTCTATTATACGCGGGATGGATGGCTGGTCTTTATTGGTATAAGAACGCTACGCGGGGTTGAAACAATGACTCTGTGACGAGTGGTATCAGAGCCAAGTCGGACCGAAGCAGAATCATTTAAGTTGTTCTCCCAAAAGTTCTTAAAAGTGTTGGCTGCGCAAAGGTGGCGGGAGAGGTCTCTCGGGATGTTGAAGAGTAAATGTGATGTTGTGTGCAGTTCACAATATCGCATTCGATGGAAGCGAGAAAGAGTAATGGACTAATCCAAATGAGGGATGACAGTCGCTGCATGCTGGATCTTAAGCCGTTAGAAAGAGTAATGAACTAATCCAAGCTAGGGTGCAGTCCCTGCACGCTGAGACCCAAAAAGTTGAAAGTCGAATGACCCTTTAAGCCATAAAGTCGGCGTAAAGCCAAATCACTTGAGAGAAGTCGTTCGTCGGTGCGAATGACCATACACGAGGTCGTGCATGAATTGGTGGTGGGAGAATGTCACAAGCCAAATTCTGAAAGGTCAGGTTCCGCTTGTAGGCTTGCATTAATGCGAGGGTTCCTTGTTTATTTATGTTGGTCTTGTTGGGGTACCCCAACGATAAAGGTGTAGCACGTGTCACGAGTAGATGACTCAATATGACACAACCCTGGTAGGGAGTTGGGGCCGCTCCCTTTATGAGTCCTAGGGAGGACGAAACCAATGAACCTCTATAATACGCAAGATGAATGACTGGTCCTTATTGGTGTAAGAACGCTACGCGGGGTCGAAACAACGACTATGTGACGAGTGGTATCAGAGCCAAGTCGGACAGAGGCGGACCGAAGCAGAATCCTTCAAGTTGTTCTCTCAAAAGTTCTTAAAAGTGTTGGCTGCGCAAAGGTGGCGGGAGATGTCTCCTGGGATGTTGAAGAGTAAATGTGATGTTGTGTGGAGTTCACAATGTCGCATTCGATGAAAGCGAGAAAGAGTAATGGACTAAGCAAAATGAGGGGTGGCAGTCGCTGCACACTAGATCTTAAGTCGTTAGAAATAGTAATGAACTAATTCAAGCTGGGGTGTAGTCCCTGCACGCTAAGATCAAAAGAGTTGAAAGTCAAACGTCCCTTTAAGCCAGGGAGTCGGAGTAAAACCAACTCACTTGAGAGAAGTCGTTCGTCGGTGCGAATGACCATGCACGAGGTCATGCATGAATTGGTGGTGGGAGAATGTCACAAGCCAAATTCTGAAAGGTCAGGTTCCGCTTGTAGGCGTGCATTAATGCGAGGGTTCCTGGTTTATTTATGTTGGTCTTGTTGGAGCATCCAAAGGATAAGGGTGTAATACGTGTCACGAGTAAAAGACTTGATATGACACTACACTGGTAGGAAGTTGGGGCGGCTCCCCTGATAGTCTAAGGCATAACGAAACTAGTAAACCTTTGTCATACGCGAAATGAATGGTTGGTCTTTATTAGTGTAATGACGCTACGTGATGTCGAAACAATGACTCCGTGACATACAACTCCACAAGCACATGGCCAAATTGTCCTTGGTTACTAATAAAGGAGTGACTTATTTTCTTCAAACAATAATTTAGCAATGGCCCATAAGCTTTCATTGACCGATACAACCAAACAATAATCATGTTAGTTTTTTGACACCACTTTATTTCCATTATCAAAATTATATACTATATACAAAAGGCAGAACACCCGACCCAACAAAAATTTAATGCAACCCGATTTTTTGACCCGCTACATTTAATGAGCCCCTTTTTTTTTTTTTTTTTTTTTCTTTTTCTTTCTTTACATTGATTTTTTTTAAACCTTTTTTTTTCTCAAAAACTTTTTAAAATAAAACTTTACTTTTTTTTCCTCGGAATACCCTCTCGCGCTGTTTGAGTCATCGGTCTGTTTTTTTATGAATAAACCTTTAAGTTTCCTCAAACCTCGCGCTCCGCTAATCATCCCAATTTTTTTTTTTTCCTAAAAATTTTTTTAAAATAAAACTTTCCTTTTTTCTTTCTCGGAATACCCTCTCGCGCTGTTTGAGCCATCGGTCTGTTTTTTTTTTCCTTTTTTTTTCTCAAAAAGTTTTTAAAAGTAAACTTTATTTTGTCAACAAAATTTTAAAATAAAATTTTCCTTTTTTTTTCTCGGAATACCCTCTCGCACTCTTTTAGTCATCGGTCTGTTTTTTTATGAATAAAACTTTAAGCTTCCTCAAACCGTAAAACTTTTAGTTTTCCTCAAACCTCGCGCTCCGCTAATCGTCCCGCAACGGCGCGCGGTCGCCAGTTTTTTTTCCCCTTTTTTCCAAAAATAAAATTTTCCTTTTTTACCCTCGGAATACCCTCTCACATGCATTAAATGGCCTTTTGCATTTAGTGTGCATTAAATCCACCGGGGTGCATTTAATATGCCGGCTCAACCCTACCCGGTCCAATCGGTTTTTTTTTTTTTTAGAAAAAAAAAAATTTTGTTTTCTTTTTTTAAATACTCTCTCGCACTTTTTTAGTCATCGGTTGTTTTTTCTTATGTATGTCCGAACATTTAAAAAAAAAATTTTAAATGTTTTTTGCTATTTTTTTTCAAAAATATTCACTCACACTTTATGTGAGTTATCGGATTGTCGGTCGACCCGACCCAGTCCGCCCCGACCCGTTCCTTTTTTTATTTACGAAATAGCCCCTCAAATATTTACGAAATACCCCCTCTCATTTTAATTTTTTTTATAAAATACCCCTTTCCCCACTAGCGGTCGACCGTAAGTTTTTTTTTTAGAATGCACCAAAACAGTGCTTTAAATCGGTCGTTGCTTAACGACCGTTAATTTTTTTTTTTTTTTACAAAAACATACCTTCTAACACGACCAACCAAAAACACCGGCCGTCAAACTTTTTTGACACCACTTTATTTCCATTATCAAAATTTAACTACAAAACAGTCAAAATCGTGCATCATTTAATTCTCTTTCTTAGTACAAAAAAACCATTATTTTTGTATCAGTTTCCTCCATGTCTGCGCATATATTCGCCACCAACTTTCCTAAATTTAAATGCCATTACTTCTGCATTTACATGTTCTTTGACTTTTTTGGTCAAAGTTGACACCAAACCAAAATCAATCAAAATTATTTATAGGTTTTGTGAATCAATCAAAATAATTTCTGGGTTTTGTTCATCACTGATTAAACTATAATGGGTCGAAGGCAGATCGACTCAGAACCCACTAGGTGGGTCCCACTGGGTCTCCTGATAATGGGTTTATTTTCTTGTTTTCTTGTGTATATGTTCATGTCTGTGGTTTTGAGACCCAGTGAAAAGATTCAGTTTTTATCAGTTTCTGAAGATGAATCTGTTGAATTGGTTGATAATAATGGAGGGTGTTGTAGAGGGATGGATCATTTTGAGTTATGGGGTGCTGCTGTTAAATGGGGTTCAGATTTTAAGTTTAATTCTTCAGTTGAGTGCTGTGATGCTTGTAAAGCTATGTGTAATGGTAAAGATGGGCCTTGTTTGTGTGATTCTTGGGTGTTTTGTGGTAATCCTGATGCTTGTGGGTCAAAATATGGTGAGGTGAGTTGTAAGTTTGACTTTTTATCTTTGACTTTTTTTTATTAGAATTGAGATTTTGTTGTTCAATTGAATTGTGATGCTTGTTTGTGTTTTAAAAGGTTGAAAAGTGAAATTGAAGTTGAGTATGTTAGAAGTGATTCTAGTTAGTTGAGAATGGTTGACTTCGGTTATTGTTTTTGACATGACATTTTGGTTGATTCATATACTAATAAGTGAAGCTTATTTATTTTTAGGTTAGAATTTGTTGCTAGACCCTTAATCGTCCTTGGCTTACAATACGATTGAGGATGGAATATATTCTTATTCAATATTTTTTTAGTTTTTGTTTGGGTGATAACTTAATTGAATACATTTTTGGAGTTGTACTTTGTACCTAGTTTAAGATCATGTGTTATAGTTTAGCAGCCACCGTAAATGCAGGCACGAAAAGTCAAGTTTGTTTCATGCAAATGTGGTTGTGTATTCAATTATTAATCATGGTCTGTAACTCATCAATCTATTTGATAACTAGATTAAATTTTCTGGTGAGAATTTGATTCAAAATATGAACCTTAGTTTGAAAGTACATTTGCATGCTGATGGGGTGTCGTGGTATTTGACATCATGGAGTTTAGCCTCATTTCGAGGTTTCCTCCACTAAATCGTGTTGTAATTATTTGCATGTTTTGTTGCATTTCGGTTTAGTGTTTGCTTCATTACCGTATATTCAAACAAATGTATAATCTATCATAATAGAGTTACACCTTCACACCATTTACCTCCCTTCGCCATGCTCAAATATGTGGTCCCTTCATAGTTTTCTTCACATCATGTAATTGGGACCTATAGCTACATCTGTGGGATATTGATACCTTGCATAAGGTAAAAATAAATAATTTAAAATGTTAGTAAATGACCTAATAGAATCAGATCATTTAGGATTTTAATGCTCTCCTTCATCTTATACGGGGTGTTGATAGACTAAGATGTGAATGTGGGCTCATCTACTTGTTTTAAACCGAATTGTGATGGGACCTTAAAGGAAAATGGTGTAAACAAATGGTTGACTGAACTAATATTTGAAAATTGAGGATAATGGTTGTATTTTTTTTGGCATAGTGTTGGCTGAAGAAACAAAAGGATCCTTTGGCTCCAGATAAGCAAGAAGAAGGAGAGAACACCATTTGGACTTCTGGCCTTATTTATGGAAAAGGCGAGGTAATTTCAAACACATCGGCTAATCTATACAGTCCAGTCCTAATCAGGTAAATGCGTCAATTGTCAGGTCATGAAACACGCAATAATTCTGATGCCTAGTGCTTTTGTTTGAACATTTACCCGGTTATTGTGGGTTACTGTATAGATGCCATTTTTATCACACGAACCCGAAGCTAACAAGATACGCAAGCCTAATCACTAACACAATCTTTCTACATATAGAATGTGCTGAGTGTATCTTGTTACTGTTCAAAATTCAAGATTACTGTACAAAATTCAAATACTTGTGTATCTTGTTAGCTTCGGGTTCGTGTGATTAACAGAATGTGCTGAGTTTATTCTTCTTTTCTTTCCTCTTTGCAGGGCATTGTGAAAATGGAGACGCAATATGGTAGTCTTCACATAAAAGTAAGCGGAAACTGTAAAATCTTCCAAATTTTGTATCTCATATGCTACTATGCTGATAACCTATGTCAAGCTTTGTACTTTCCAGATTCAAACTTATATTGATTCTATTGTTCATTTAAGTATTTAACACAAATGGTGATGCGTAAGGCTAAAAATATATTTCAAACTCGTTACTTAAAAAAATTCTAAAATTTTATGAGGAATCACTATCAATTTTTGAGTTTGTATATTCATACGTCTTAATAGTCAAGCTGGATCCATCATCTAGATGGAGTAAATGCTAAAAGCGACTGATATTGGAGAGAAACAGAATATGCTTTTTTACAATGAATTGTTGCATTTCATCATTTTCTTTTTCGATACGTTATGCTAAAATTACATGGTTTGATGCAGCTCCTCCCCGAATGTGCCCCACGTTCAGTTATGTACATTCTTGAGTTGTTGACCATGCGTCATTGTGCCGGATGCCAGTTCTATCGAGCCGAAGGTCGTGGTCAGTCTTGGGATTCTGAAGGAAATCACTTGAACTCTGTAAGACTTGTATAAGCCTTCAAAATGCTTCATATGTCCTTCAATACTAGAGAAAAGCTTATATCTATAAAT
>BQNB010030026.1:7438-55256 GCA_026074375.1 Tanacetum coccineum
CACCATTGCCATGCACTCATTTTTAGTGCAAGATACCCCTAGTACAACCCTCCGAGCCTTTCCTTTTTCATAGATCTCATAATTTTCTGGTTAAGCCGGACTATTAATGAAGAGCATGTCACCCTTAAACCAATCGTTACACCCAAATCGCCTTAGCCTACCTTGTATGTACTCGCTTTTAGTACATTATTGTTTTAACCCAAGTTTGTTATTTAAGTACACGGTTGCTAAGTCTTTATCCTTGTAAATATAGTTTTGGGACGATTGGGATTCATGCTAGTATTTATTTCGTGAAAGAATAGGGAAGAAAAGTTAAATCAATACCCCCATATGTTTGTTATATGATCTCCATGTTATTTTGATCCACCTCAAATCGGGTCATTAGTTAGATTATAAATAATTGAGTATGTAAAAGTTTAAGTGTAGGGGTGTATCTAAAAACCCCCGTGATGTTTTATATGTTTAAGCAATGGCAGGGCAAAATTGTACAAAAAAATTATATATACAAAAAAGTAAAAAAAAAGTGTACGGGCTGCCATTTGCTTATGTTTATATTAGAGTTAAGAAAAAGAAAAAGAAAGAGATTGATGTAGAGTTGTGTAGAGTTTGTATATCTTCGTTCGAGTCTTGGCTTAGAAACCAAACCAGCGTGTATTCGTACAAATAATTAGCTAACCCTTCCACTCTAAATTCACCCAAAGTCACTACCCAAATGTATCCCATCCGTTTCCATTTACACTATATGTTATCTTGCACCTACACCCCACAACCCTTTTAAAGACCTCTTAGATAGTAATGAATAATGCTTGCGCCCAGAGGTGGAGGTTTGATCCTTTACCAAGCCTATGGTAATTTATATGCTATGACATGTAATGAGTGTTGATTTTCCGTTTCCCCATTTAGTGAAAGAGAGAATCCCAAACACTTATGTGAGGTGTTAGTGTATGCTTTCCGTGCTTTTAATTACTAGGTCTAGAAGGTTGTGTTGTAAAATACTTTTAAAGAGTAGGTTAAATGACCCTCGTATTGCTATTGTATAGGTAGAAAAGCCCATTTGCTTGAGGACAAGCAAATCTCAAGTGTAGGGGTATTTGATGAGGTGTTATTTTATACACTATTTCAGGGTCATTTAACCCTATAAATCATGCAAATATGCCCAGATTATGTTCTTAATCGTTTATTTTTAGGTTTTTAGCACTTGGATGGCATTTGGAAGAAGTACATGTGACTTGGACTCATATGGAGAAGAAACGGACGAGATTACGGACTTGCACCAAGATTCACCAAGAAGTATTGTTCTCAGAGCGTGGAGACGGAGTCGCAAGCATAAAGTGACGCCGTCGTGATCTATCTGGTGACGGTGTCTGGATATTGGCGACGACGTCACAACGTAGCCGACTTAAAGTGAATCTAGAACCATCTACGTGGCGACGGCGTCAGGAGCATAAAGCGACGCCGTCGCGTCGATATGCATATATATACAAAACTGTTTTTAGGTTTTTAGTGTGTAGCTTTTGGGATAACTTTGTATAACTTAGGGAGACGAACCCTAGTCCTTGTAGCAGCTTCATAGGTCGTATTTAGGGCCTCAAAACCCTGTTGTGCTACCTTGGATCCATGTTTTAATTCAAGTAAGGTTATTTATCATTAATCATTCAATATGTTTGTGTATTGTGAAATTGATTTATCTTCTTACTTCCTTTATAACATGCGAGGCTAAACCCTCCTTTGTATTTGCTTATGATTGCATGAAAGTCAGATTGTAGATCTTTTTACGGTTGCTTCTTGATGATGAATGTGCGCGTTAGGCCTTAGAACACCAGCGTTTGTCTGTATCGCTGTTGACATATGTAGGGAAACGCGAGTGCGTAGAAAGGATACCATAGGGTAACAGTCTTCATACTACCATTTCCCCTTATATGGTTGATCCCTCTTAAGGTATTTCACAAGCATTTAATATACTCTTAGGGGCCTTGTAATAGTCTTCATACTACCTTATTTGTGCTTTGCCTTAACAGAATATTAAGTAGATGACGGATTCGTGTAATTCGTTCATAACTTAGGAAATACTTACACATTACGTCACAAGTGTGACAAGGTAACAGGATTAGGAGAAACAATCTGATAAGTAATGCATGATTAAGTAAATACATTTAATTATCATAAAGTTATCACCAATAGATTAGTTTATCAATTAGTTTAGTCAATAGTTTATCAAACCATAGATGTACCTGCTTTTTATAAAATATAAAAACACAAAAATAATCTTTTCTCAACCCCTGAATACTGTTAGACCGTGATCAAGCCTTTCTAACCTATTCCCCTAGAGAACGATAACAACCCCTGAGTCTTGCCTATACTACTACTACAACGGTTAGGTACTCTGCCTAGGGAGTTATAAAACTTCTTGTTGAAGTCCTACGACAACCGCATCAACACAAGATATGAGAGAACGACCTCTAAATGAGTCGTTTGAAAAGTACCCTCGTTGATTTAATTGAAAAAAATAAGTTACAACATGTGTCCCAATAGTTTGCATCAAAATGAAAGACCTAAAATAATACAACGAGGAATAATTGTTTGAATATATGTAGAATCCATGAATGTACTCTTGTAAAATTTAGACTCCAATGCACATCAGCTATGTCAAGCATCCTAATCACCTGAGAAATACATGCTTAAAAGTGTCAACATAAAGTTGGTGAGTTCATAGGTTTATCTATGTATAAATGTAGGACTACAATTGTTCGATGTGTGAAATAATGTATCACATACAAAATCACAAAATATGATTACGATCGCCCTAAGCTCATGACACTGAAACTCAACAATGTATGTAAATTAATACACAAAATTGTACCCAATGTAGATGCTCAACCCACAACATCCTATGTTTCCAATATGCTATATGTGCGTTTGACAAGTAAGTATGACTTACCAGGACGGGGATTGTCAATCCCAAATAGATCTATTTATAACACACGCGCTTACTCCGTGTAATTAACAGTTCATGATATTGGGCATAATGGGTTATCACTACTTAGGCAACTTGTAAAATGTTTAACGTAGTACTTGCGTCTAAATATAAAACAAAGCATGTATCTCACTCTGAGATTTATAAATGTTGTTAAACAAGTAAAGTGGGGCTATAAACTCACCTTAAGTGATATGTGTTGATTTTAGAAAATCAAATAAGTGAAACGTCATGTGTGATCCGAATGCAACCTAATTATTTTATAGGTCATATGAGTATAGTGTTCTTGAAATAAATACAACAATATAAATTATAGAGTTATATCACCACCTAATAGTTTTTGTTTAAATTATAAATGTCGAAACAATATTTAAGTCACGCTTGATATTTAATGTTTAAGTATATGTGTCCGTAAAAATATTATCGTTATCCAATAATTGATTATTTGTTAATAACACTTGATTTCATATTTTTATTATTTGTATAATGATTTTATATAATTAGTTTAATCATTTTGTAAAATAATATTTATAAAGTTAAAAACGTGTATAAATATTATATAAGTAATACTACATTGTTTCTTAAGGTTTTTATAGCCCAAACAGACCCGAAAACACTCGTAAACCTTATTTTATATTTCTAATAGCTTTGTTTGTTTTTATAAAAAGTGCAGAAAATTAATTATAAAAGTTAACTAGCTTTTATAATTTCTAGTTAAATATCTATACACTTCTAGTCCCTGAAAACTTGATTCTAATAGTAAAACGTTATTTCGAACAAGTTTGTAGTTTTATACTTTGGCCGAATCGAAAAAGCCCTCAAAAACTCCTATTTCAGTTTCTGCAGTTTCTCGCAGTTTTTCACAGCTTTATAAAAGCTGTGAAAATAATATATAGTTTTGAAATATTTAAAAACTCATAACTTTCTCGTTTTAACTCTGTTTTACACGTTCTTTATATGTACAAAATCGTGACGGGTTAATCTATCAGAATAAAATGTCCACAGATTTTATAAAAATCTGTACTGAAACAGTTTATACAAACTGTTTTTGTATAAAAGTATTTTTATACATTTAATTATCAAAATCTTGCAAAATTCATATCTCCTTCGTTATAGCTTTGTTTTTCCAGTTCCTTATATATTCGGAATTGTCATAAAATGTACTATTTAAATCTGAAGTGTACATATTTTATAAAAATTCAAATTCTTACAGATTAATCAAACTATCTGAATAAACAATTTATAAAATTGGTTTTGTAACTTTATTTTATACCAACCTTTTAAATTAACTAATACCACATTATTAGTGTACTTTAAGTCCTCTAATTTACGTCCATCCATTTATGTCTTTATATATATATATATATAATAATATATATATATATATATTTTATTGTTTGTATGAATTTTATTTTTATAAATTTTTCCATGATATAAATATTACAAGTCCTCTAAAATTACTAATAAAACATCATTAGTATATTTTAAGTCCTCTAATTTTTGCCTAACTATTTTATGTCCAATATATCCAATTCAATCACTTACTTATAAAACTATATAAATAAAATTTTAATAGTTAATTCTCAATTAATTATATAAATTATCCAACACTTGTAATATATCAAATAAAACATGTTCTTGCATTCTAACATATTTTAAGCACCTTTTCATCATGAATATGTATTTCCTTGATTTTGTATAAGCTTGTTTTATTTTATAAACTTTATAAAATAAATACTAGATGGTGATTAAACACTATAACAATTATATATGTATAAAATAATTGAAATGAGAGTATGAGAAGTGATTATAAACATTGTATGAATAAAAGTAGAAGTAAACACAAATTAAACTAAATCTTTAACCCAAAATCCTTATTTAGAAAACCCTAATTTTTCCTTAAAAACCCTAGTTTTCTTCCTCTTGTAAACCCTTGATTTTATGAAACCCTTGCCTTGAAATACCCTAGATATACCTTAGATATCAACCCAAAACATATTTGTATGCTTGTAATCTTGATAAAATAAAAACTATGAATTATTTTTTGTGCTCAAAATGAGTTGTGGCCTTTGGTTGTAGAAGGAGGGGATTTTGTGGTTTTTGCTAAGTGAAATAAGATGTGAATGAAGTCTTGCAAATAAGAGCTTATTTAGGGCATAAATATCTTAGAAAACCATTTGATAAAACCATGGTATTGGTATTGGAATGACTAGTTATGTAAGAACCAATAAGGGGATGGTTTTTGTGTAAGAAAGCATGGCATGATTTCTTTTATGTAAGAAAGTTGCTAGAAGATTGCTTGTATGGCTTATTAAACACATGTGTGATTTTAGAAGCTAATATTTAAATCCATTTCCTTTTTTTTTATATTATAGAACCGGCCATGTATGTTTGTGTGGTGAAAGTTTATAAAATTTTTAGTATTGAGTATAATTGTAGGTATTTGATTGAGTATAGATAGGTAGAATGGTTTACTTGTATGCAAAAAGGTTCCAAAATGCAAAACATAAGCGTTTTATGTAATGTATAAAATAAAATATAAAAAGTTAATTATTATTTTCGTAAAAATAATATAACGCTTACTTGACGTAAACTTTTATTTGTTTGATGTCCGTTTACGTTGAATGTTGATTTTTAGTTTACGCGATTTAACTAAACGATTGAAACTAAAAGTAAATGCATAAAACCCTAAAAATAAATAATTGAAAGATTGAAATCGTAAAATGACTTAAAATAACGGATTGTTACAGTTTTTCCCTATTAAAAGAGCCTTGTCCGCAAGGCTCAAGACGTGGCATTAGATGAAGATGCGCGATTGGTGAAGAGATGCGGATACTTCTTCTTGAATTGATGTTCACGTTCCCATGTGAACTCAAGACCTCTCCTAGAGTTCCATTGAACTTTGACAATGGGGATATGACTTTGCTTTAACCGCTTGACTTCACGATCCATAATCTCCACGGGTTCTTCAACAAAGTAGAGCTTATCATCTATGTGAATCTCATCCAGCAAAATCATAAGTGATTCATCAGACAAGCACTTCTTCAAATTGGATACGTGGAAAGTGCTATGAACCCTGCTAAATTGTTAAGGAAGTTCGAGTCTGTAAGCAATGGTTCCCACTTTTGTTAACACCTTGAAAGGTCCAATGTACCTCGGGTTCAACTTCCCTTGTTTGCCAAAACGGATAACCCCTTTCCAAGGTGAAACTTTTAACATAACTTTTTCTCCCACTTGAAATTCCAAAGGCTTATGCCTCACATCGACGTAACTATTTTGTTGATCACGAGCAGCTTGAATCCTGCTTTTTATCTGAACGATTTTCTCGGTGGTCTCGTGAATGATTTCTGGACCGGTGAGCTGAACGTCTCCAACCTCGGCCCAGGAAACAGGTGAACGACACTTTCGGCCATAGAGTGCCTTAAATGGTGCGGCCTTAATGCTAGTATGATAGCAGTTATTGTATGAAGACTCTACTAGCGGTAAATGCTTATCGTTAACCTGGAGCTCTTTCATAGGTATGACGAGCAATTCATTGGACATGCGTTTCTCCATATTCGAGGTATGGAACGTGTCATGAATATTACTGATTCCTCTTGGCGATTTGAGTTGGTAAGCTAACGGACCAATTCTAGCTAAACTTTTAAAAAGGGTTAAATATATTTAGGGTTTAGCCTCCTTTTTTATATAAATGAACAGTGACCCCAACGGTCACAAACAGTAACCCAACGGTTACTTCCCCCTTTAAATACCAAATTTTTATCCTCCATTTCTCCATAAAACACTAAATCTTTCACTTAAATTTCTCTTATTCAAACCCCTCAAAATGTTGCATATTACTACAATCATGGCGATGGCGAGCGCGATAGCAATCATCATTTATCTGGCCTACGTCCCATACGAAGAATATTTTTAGTATTTGGCCGTAATTCTAGCGCTTCTTGCACCTGTCATTGTCCTAGCTATTGGCGTAGCTCTACTTTGGGAGTAATAGATATTATTGCTAGAGGAGGGTTGTAATAAAACTTGTATTTCCTTTTTGTTCTTATGTAATCTTATTTCTAAGGTAATAAACGCATGTTGTAACAATAATTCTATTTGTTATTTTTTATTTACTTCTTTCGATAATTTTGGTACCACGCTTGGTAACTTGTTTGCATTCCACTTCTAAATTGCTTTAACTTGAGCGTTCAAGATTAGTGACGTTGGTTTAATATTTATTGTTGCGATACATGGTTCTGGCTTTAGCGGGTTTCTTCGTTCCTTTCGGGCTTTACGCGTTAGCATATACATTTGTCCTTTCTAGGGTGATAACCGAATTTATAACTATGGTGGTGTCATACTAACTAAGCTTATGTATTACATAGACGTTGAAAGGGGTGATTTGGTATATTCCTTAATGGCAAGTAAACTTGTTAGTGGATCATCCTAGGTTGACTAGGGATGCGTCTTGACTTTTCGACATAGGTTTTGGTGTAAGATGATGCCAACTCTATGTGGTAGGGTGGTGTAAAGGTCTACTTAGTCACTATGATTACTAATTTGATTTCTCGTAACAAGCATGTTTTATGGATACGCACACAAAATTTTGCTTTTCTGAGATATAAGTAGAAAATTGATTTTTTTGACAAAAGGTTTTAAGGTGACTACTCCCAGCATGGCATGGTCCTTTTTGAATTATACATATGTGATCAGGCCATGTATAATTGAAGGTTAACGATGCAATGCTTATTTTTGTCAAATTAGTGTTATGTATATAGTAGAAAAAATTTGTTTTATAGGGTGACACAAGATGAAAACAAGGTAGCTTATAGGATGACAACCAAATGGTTTTCAAGATAACTATAGATTGGTTTATAAGACGATATTTAAATGGTTCATGGGATAATAGTAAAATGATTTATGGGATGCAAACAAAGTGTTTTCATAAAAACAAAATGATTTATAAGGTGGTAGTAACGTGGTTTTTGAGTTGATTGCAAAATAGTACATAAGATATCAAGAAGATAATTCATAAGATGGTGAAAATAAAATTGTAAAAATAATAGTAACTTTGTTTATAAAATAATGACAGAATAGCTTTTAGTTTACAAAACAATAGTTGAATAGTTTATAAGTTTTAGCTAAAGTTTCATAAGGTAATGGTAAAACAATTTTTCATGGTAATAACAACATAAGTTATTAGGTAATAGCAAAATGATCTATGTGATGGTAAGAACATAGTTTATAAGGTGGCATTTTACCAGACGATAGTAAAATAGTTTATTACAACAGTAAAATAGTTTTCAAAGCGATAGTAAAACAGATTATAAAATGAAGGTTTATTACCCGATAGTAAAATGATTTATTTATGATAGTGAGACAGTTTATTACGATAGTAGAATAGTTTATAAAGCGATTGTGGAATAGTTTATAAGATGTTAGTTCATTTGGCGATAATAAGATGATGATTAGTTAAATAGTTTATCATGTGGTAGTGAAATGGTTTATAATGTAGTTGTAAAAATGTTTGAAGGGTTATAATAGTTTAGGGAGTGGTGTGCATACATAAATAGAGAGTAAATTCGACAAGGTTTTCTACGACACATAAGTTTGATAGATAATTTAAATCATCCACGCGTACAACGAAATTCAAAAGAAAGTACAACACAAATTCCTATTGGAATTAGAGTCTAAGAAAGTTTCCGCTTAGGGTTCACTAGGTAATACGAGAGGGTCTCTCCTTAAACATCAACATTATTTGCTACGACACATGAGTCTATGAGAGCTTTTTCTTTCTAGTACTTGTTCACACGTTTATGAAACTTCCACATTGGACAATTACTCTTGTAATGTCCTAGCATTCCACACTCATAATGTAACAATTCACATTTTCACATCATTTTACGTCAATAAATATTCAACTATTTATTTAAACTTTTACGCGTTCACTTTTAATTTCAACCGTTTAGTTAAATTGCGTATACTAAAAATCAACAATCAACGTAAACCGACATCAAACAAATAAAAGTTTACGTCAAACAAGTGTTATATTATTTTTACGAAGATAATTTTTAACTTTTCACATTTTATTTTTATACGTTACGTAAAACATTTACTTTTCACAATAAATTGCATTTTTGCATGCATGGGAACCCATAAACCCATCTACACTTCAACAAATACCCACTATTATACCCAACACCTAAAAACTATATCATTTTACCCATTTTTCTCATCCTAGCCGTGTGATCATACAACACAAACACAAAAACAAGAATTGAATCCCTAAAATTCCCACTAACTATTAAACAAGTATAACCAAGATCCATGGGATAATACCAAAAGCATGTTTAACTAGTCAAGCCACCAAAACTCCTTTCCATCTTTTGTTCTTCCAAAACCCACGCATGCATGTATATGTATGTTTATATTGAAATGTCAAGTCCTATGTTGTCCCTAGATAAATAAACAATGCATAAAGCCATAGCATGTCTAGCCTTATAAGGAACACTAGTCTTCACAATTATTCACTTAAGCAAAAATCACAAAAATCTCCTTCTCTCTTTCTCTTTGAGTCCGGCCACACCACAATGAACAAGAACACTTGAAGTTTTGATTTTCTAAGCAAGTATTTAAAGGGTTTAGGTTATTCACAAACAATTAGGTTTGATCAGGATTAGTCTTTGTGTTCATAACATTTTTTCATTCACTCAAGGTTTATACAAAAACTCTACTCTTTCATTTTGATAACTTACTTTTATTTACATCTTAATTATTTAGTTAAATCACCACTTAGTTATATTTTATAAAGTTTACAAAAGAATCAAGAATCATACATAATCAAGTAAATACATACACATGTTGAAAGGAGTTTACAAGTATGTAAGAATACAAGAAAATGCTCATTTTGATATATTACAAGTGTTGGGTAAATTATTTAACTAGTTGTTTACATATTGGTTATAAATTAATTTATATAGTTATATAAATTAATTATTGTTCTTGGCATTTTTATAAACACATTGGAAGTAAATTAGATGGACAATATTTAGAGGACTTTAAATATACAAAGGATGTTGTATTAGTAAATTTAGTGGACTTGTAATTATAAAAAACATGGTAAAAATCAATAAATAAAACCTATATATATATATATATATATATATATATATATATATATATATATATATATATATATATATATATATATATATATATATCTATTTAAAACAGTTTGCATTTACTGTTTTGGCATGAACTTCTAGAAAATTTATAAACTTAATATTTTGATAGTACGCCTCAAGACGATTCCGTGCATATAAAGAACTTGAAAAACGGAGCTATAACGAAGGAGTTATGATTTTTTTTGCAAGATTTCGGTAATTAAATATATAAAAAGTATTTTTATAAAAGTTATTTTATAAAAACTGTTTCTATACAGAATTCATTCTGTAAACATGATACTTTGATAAATTATCTCGACACGATTCAGTGGATATAAAGAACGCGTAAAACGGAGTTAAAATGAGAAAGTTATGATTTTATAAAAATCTTTGTGCACTATATTTATTTTTTGCACTATATGAAAACTATACAAGCTGTTGGAAATATAAAAAGTGAATTACGAGTGTTTTCATATCTTTTTGGGCTATAAAAACCTTACGAAATAATATAGTGTTACTTATATAATATTTATACATGTTTTAAACTTTATAAAATATCATTTTATAAACTAATCGAACTATATATAAAGTGTCATTACAAAAATAATAAAAATGCTAAATCAAGCGGGACGACTATAATTTATTTTCTAACTATTAGAAAATACTTCGAAGACATATTTGGTCATTTATTTTCAAAAGCAACTCAAATGTTATTCCAACACTTATAAACTAAACAAAAACTATTAGGTGGTGATATAACTTTATAATTTATATTGTTGTATTTATTTTAAATTAATTATACTTATATGACCCATAATTAATTAGGTTGCATTCCGGATCATTTGTGACGATGACTTTGTTGATTTTGCGATAAATCACTACTTCCACTAGAGGTGAGTTTATAGCCCCACGTTTTTCTCGTTTTACATATACTTTATCACTTTTTGGGGTGAGAATACATGCACATTTATAAATTGTTACATACTTATTTTCATAATTTACTTACAAACGCATTTACATGATTGATTTCAAACTCGTTTACATGTTCGTTTACAACTTGTTTACTTACTCGTTTACATGCTCATTTACAAACTTGTCACTGCTCTGGTGTTCCAGGTAGGGCACCTTGTATGAGTACATGTCCATTAAGTCACTGCACTGGTGTTCTAAGTAGGGCATCTGGTATGAGCACATGTCCATTAAGTCACTGCTCGGGTGTTCCAGGTAGGGCATCTGGTATGAGCACATGTCCATTAAGTCACTGCTCGGGTGTTCCAAGTAGGGCATCTGGTATGAGCACATGTCTATTATTTCTGTTAGCGCATCCGTTTCATGAACTTAGTGTAATCGTAATCACTCATTGATATTGCATACTAGGCAATACACACTTTAACAATTGCGGTCCAATGTTTATACTTACATTTTTGTGACTATTATAAGGATTGAAATGGTCATACACACTTTACAAATCTTTGATTTTAACATTTATACTTACATTTTGTGACTATTATAAGGATTGAAATGGCCATACACTCTTTATAAATCTTTGATTTCAACATTTATACTTACATTTTTGTGACTATTATAAGGATTGAAATGATCATACACTCTTTACAAATCTTTGATCCAACATTTACACTTACATAAACCTATGAACTCACCAACTTTATGTTGACACTTTTAAGCATGTTTTTTCTCAGGTGAAATAGATACTTGGCTTATCTGATGTGCATTGGAGTCTAAACTTTACAAGATTACATTCACGGATTTTTACATACATTCAACTCATCAAATCTCGCTGTATTATTTTATGCTTTTCATTATGATGCAAACTTTGGGAAAAATGTTACAACAATTTAGATTTCAAGAAAATCAACGAGAATACTTTTCAAACGACATATTTAGAGGTCGTTCTCTCATATCTTGTGCAATGTATTCATGAAGTAACGCTCCCGGACCCTTATTTCGTTGCGACCCAATTTGGGGGTATTACATATAACAGGTAACTTCAGCTTTCTATTTTGCCACTGCGGGGCTCTGTTTTGCTTTGATGACTAGGGTCCTACAATCTCTATTTTGATGACAAAACCATTTGCAATTTCCACATTTTGCTGCACACGGGCCAGTGTGCTGAAACTTGCACTTGTTACATAATGGCAGATTTCCAGCGTAGCCTTCCTTGTTGCAGGGCCTCATAGTGTGTGCTCTAATCACCTTAGGCTCTTTGTTTTGTTGCTGGCTAGAGCTTCCCTTGTGGTCACCTTCCCATTTCCTCTTGTTGCTAGTATTCTCTGCTACCTTGTCTTCCTACCGTTTGGCCTAGCTCATTGACTCGTAAGCCATGCGGGTCTTTGTCTCATAGATAGCAATAGTCTCAATAGCATTAGCCACTCGTTGGGCTACAATCTGCTCGATTTCCGCAAAACTCATCCCTTTATTTGTAGTTGACATCGTTTCCTTAAGATCACAAGGAATAAAATATATAATGAGATTTCATCCAAAGTAAAATCATGACACACAATGATCACAACATATATGCAAAGTAAGACCACGTTATGCAGAGGTATAAGATAAAAGCAACCATGGCATAAATAAATCAACATCATACAATAACATGATCATAACCAACAACGTAGGTTAATACTTAATACATCGTTTTACCTTAATAAAAGAGTACAAGCTTTTCATTAACGCTACTAATCGAGTATCACTCAAGTTTAGTAGGATACAATACAAAAGGAGCTATAATGACTAATCTATATGTCTATGAGCTAGGGTGCCTCTCAAGATTCCAGATGCTAGCCTCTATGTTATCCCTAAGTGGCTCAATATGCTCTGGTGGTGGTGGTACTGATGGTGGTAGTGATGGCGGGAGTGGTCTAGATCTCTTACGAGATGAGGATGGTAACTCAGATAAAAGTAGTGGATACCAGGTGGATGATGGTGTAGCTCTCAATCGGTTCATGGCTACTCTGTAGCCTAGTGGCATCAAGATCTCCTTTCCTGCTTGACTGGCAAGGACAATGCTAGTAGGTAGGGATAGGGTAGGTGTTGGGTGAACAACTGATGTTGAAGCAGACTGGGTATGGAGTGACTCAGCAGTGTCGCTCAGATCCTCGTCTGATGAGTCGTCACTAGAATCTAGTTGGTAGACGTATAAAGCTGGTGTGCGATCTGGTGATGGTGGTGCGGGTCTCATAGGTAAGGTAGTAATCTCATCGTCAGAATCAGATATGATGACAAATGAAGTAAATACTCCGGCACGTGGTGCAGTAGTAGAAAAAGGTGTGGGACGAGGTATGGTCATGGTGCTCTGACAATCCAGGGTTTTATGTAAGTATAGTATGTAAGACAAATGTAAGATATACATATGATAAGGTAAATACGTATATAATCATGTAAGCACATAGTGTAAGCAAGTAGTGTATCCACATGAAAAGTTTTGATGTGATGTAATGTTCATGAAAACGGTTATAGTCTAGGTAAAATATGGAACCTAGTTCTCTATAACCTTGGCTTTAGATACCAATCTGTAACACCCCCAAATAGGGTCGCAGTGGAATAATGTTCGAGGGTGTTACTTCATAATACAACAACACAAGATATGAGAGAACGACATCTAAATGAGTCGTTTGAAAAGTACCCTCGTTGATTTGATTGAAATAAATAAGTTACAACATGTGTCCCAATAGTTTGCATCAAAATGAAAGACCTAAAATAGTACAACGAGCAATGATAGTTTGAATATATGTAGAAATCCATGAATGTACTCTTGTAAAATTTGGACTATAATCACCTGATAAATACATGCTTAAAAGTGTCAACATAAAGTTGGTGAGTTCATAGGTTTATGTATGTATAAATGTAGGACCACAAGAGTTCAATGTGTGAAATAATGTATCACATACAAAATCACAAAATATGATTACGATTGCCCTAAGCTCATGACACTGAAACTCAACAATGTATGTAAATTAATACACAAAATTGTACCCAATGTAGATGCTCAACCCGCAACATCCTATGTTTCTAATATGATATACGTTTGTTTGACAAGTATGACTTACCCGGACGGGGATTGTCAATCCCAAATAGTCTATTTATAACACACGTGCTTACTCCATGTAATTAACAGTTCATGATAGTGGGCATAATGGGTTATCGCTACTTAGGCAACTCGTAAAATGTTTAACAGAGTACTTGCGTCCAAATGTAAAACAAAGCATGTATCTCACCCCGAGATTTATAAATGTTGTTAAACAAGTAAAGTGGGGCTTTAAACTCACCTCAAGTGATATGTATTGATTCTAGGAAATCAAATAAGTGAAACGTCACATGTGATCCGAATGAAACCTAATTATTTTATAGGTCGTATGAGTATAGTGTACTTGAAATAAATACAACGATATAAATTATAGAGTTATATCACCACCTAATAGTTTTTGTTTAAATTATAAATGTCGAAACAATATTTAAGTCACGCTTGATATTTAACGTCCAAGTATATGTGTCCGTAAAAATATTATCTTTGTCCAATAATTGATTATTTGTTAATAACACTTGATTTAATAGTTTTATTATTTATATAATGATTTTAATCATTTTGTAAAATAATATTTATAAAGTAAAAAACGTGTATAAATATTATATAAGTAATACTACATTATTTCTTAAGGTTTTTATAGCCCAAACGGACCCGAAAACACTCGTAAACCTTATTTTATATTTCTAACAGCTTTGTTTGTTTTTATAAAAAGTTTAGAAAATTAATTATAAAAGTTAACTAGCTTTTATAATTTCTAGTTAAATATATATATATACTTCTAGTCCCTGAAAACTTGATAAGTATAGTAAAACATTATTCCGAACAAGTTTGTAGTTTTATACTTTGGCCAAAACAGATCCGAAAGCCCTCGAAAACTCTGATTTCAGTGTCTGCAGTTTCTTACAGTTTTTCACAGCTTTATAAAAGCTGTGAAAATAATATATAGTTTTGAAATCTTTAAAAACTCATAACTTTCTTGTTTTAACTATGTTTTCCGTGTTCTTTATATGTACGAAATCGTAACGAGTTAATCTATCAAAATAAAATGTCCACAGATATCTGTACCGAAACAGTTTATACAAACTATTTTTGTATAAAAGTATTTTTATACATTTAATTATCAAAATTTTGCAAAATTCATATCTCCTTCGTTATAGCTTCGTTTTTTAAGTTCCTTATATTCAGAATCGTCATAAAATGTACTATTTAAATCTGAAATGTATATATTTTATAAAAATACAAATTCTTACATATTAATCAAACTGTTCGAATAAACAATTCATAAAATTGTTTTTGTAACTTTATTTTGTACCAACCTTTTAAATTAACTAATACCATTTTATTAGTGTACTTTAAGTCCTCTAATTTATGTCCATCCATTTATGTCCAAATAAAATGTCCACAACAATTATTTATTTATAAAACTATATAAATAAATTTGTAATAATTAATTCTCAATTAATTATATAAATTATCCAACAGTTGTATATGTTAAATAAAACATGTTTTTGCATTTAACATATTTTAAACACCTTTTCATCATGAATATGTATTTCCTTGATTTTGCATAAACTTGTTTTATTTTATAAACTTTATAAAATAAATACTAGATGGTGATTAAACACTATAACAATTATATATGTATAAAAACAATTGAAATGAGAGTATGAGAAGTGATTATAAACTTTGTATGAATGAAAGTAGAAGTAAACACAAATCAAACTAAATCTTCAACCTAAAATCCTTATTTAGAAAACCCTAATTTTTCCTTGAAAACCCTAGTTTTCTTCCTCTTGTAAACCCTTGATTTTATAAAATCCTAGCCTTGAAATACCCTTGATATACCTTAGATATCAACCCTAAACACACTTTTATGGTTGTAATCTTGATAAAATAAAAACTATGAATTATTTTGTGTGCTCAAAATGAGTCGTGGCCTTTGGTTGTAGAAGGAGAGGATTTTTGTGGTTTTTGCTAAGTGAAATAAGATGTGAATGAAGTCTTGCAAATAGGAGCTTATTTATAGCATAAATATCTTAGAAACCCATTTGATACAACCATGGTATCAGTGCTGGAATGACTAGTTGTGTAAGAGCCTATGGGGGGGATGGTTTTGTGTAAGAAAGCAAGGCATGTATCCTTTGATGTAAGAAGGTTGCTAAGAGATTGCTTGTATGGCTTATTAAACACATGTGTGATTCTAGAAGCTAATATTTGACTTTATTTCCTTGTGTTTTCTATTACTAGAACCGGCCATGTATGTTTGTGTGGTGAAAGTTTATAAAAATTTTGGTATTTAGTATAATTGTGGGTATTTGATTGAGTATAGATAGGTAGAATGGTTTACTTGTATGCAATAAGGTTCCAAAATGTGAAACGTAAGCATTTTACATAACGTATAAAAATAAAAGAGTAAATTGCAAAAATCATCCCTAAAGCTTAGCCAAATTGCATGTTTTGTCCCAAATAGTTTGAAAGTGCAAAAATCGTCCCTAAGGTTTAGCCAAAGTGCAAAAATCGTCCCACGTAGTTTAGCCAAATTTCATGTTTCGTCCCTAAGGTTTAGCCAAATTGCATGTTTCATCCCTAAGGTTTAGCCAAATTGCATGTTTCGTCGTTAACCAGGGACGATTTTTTGCTAAATAGTTTGATTTTGGGACTATCTATGCACTTTCAAACTATTTGGGATGAAACATGCAATTTGACTAAACTTTAAGGATGATTTTTGCAATTTACTCAAAATAAAATATAAAAAGTTAATTATTATTTTCATAAAAATAATATAACTCTTGCTTGACGTAAACTTTTATTTTTTTGATGTCCGTTTACATTGAATGTTGATTTTTTGTTTACGCGATTTAACTAAACGATTGAAATTAAAAGTAAATGCGTAAAACCCCAAAAATAAATAATTAAAAGATTGATGTCGTAAAATGACTTGAAATACGGATTGTTACATAGGTCAAATCTTTATATTTATTATTAGTTGTGTAATTTTTATGCTTAGCTAATAAGGGCGGAAAATCCTCTAATCCTCATAGGGATCCCCTATCCCTATTGGGGACAGGGATGAGGATGTAAAATGATTCCCCAATGAGGATAAGGGCGGGGATGGGGACGAGGATAAGAAACGGGAATGGAGATGGTAAATGTGTACACCGGACGTAATAATCGTACATAAAACATTTGCACCTTCAAAAAAATATATATAATATAACTAAGCGTTTTTAAGTGTTATTAAAAAAATTATTCGTCAGTCGGAGGGGCCAAACATATATTTCTACCGAGTGACGTAATATAAATTACTTCTTCGCAATTAAATTGTTATTTTTTAAGCTTTATAATTTCATAGTTTTGTATTTTTTTATAATTCAAGGTTATGTTTTTTAAAAGTATTTTATTACTTTTAGGTAAAATTAAAAATTTGTATGTCCACACTAAAAATTTGGACTCTTGCTTAGTTTTTTCCAGTCTTCCCGCCCATCTTTTCACCAAAATCAAAAACAGATATTCTATTCATTGCCCCCTTTTTCTTATAGCAAATAATAGAGAATTATAAGTATTTTCCCGTCGGGGTTTCGAGAAACAAACTTTTAACCAAAGTTGTCTCCAAAACCTCCCGGGTCGTTTTCCCTCGACGAAGTGTGAATTGAAAATGCGATTAAGTCCGTGATCGCCGCATTCTGAATGGTGTTTATGAAAAGAGTTTGAGTTTGGGTTTTATCCTAATCCTACTAACTTAAATGACAAGATCTCTTATTATAAATTAAATGCATAAAAACAAGTAAACAAGAATTGAAAATTAAACACGTAAGCATAAAATGTAAACGGGAAATAAAAACGCGATATTTAAAACCTAAATTATCTATATTTAAACTTAAAATGATTTTCAAAACTATTTCTAATCCTATGTATGAACTAGTAAGAAGAAAGGCTAAAGAAATTCTCTAAAACGAGAACACTTTATAGTTGAAAAAATAGAAGAAAACGAAGACAGGGAACGAAATCCCGTGTCTTATAAAGTGAAATTTCAAATATTAACCCTACGAAAGGAAATTTTAAACTCTAACCTAAAATAAATAAATGCAGAAAATTTTAGAAAAAAGAATTTTATTTTTTTTGATTATTTTTCGATTTTTTATGATTTTTTAAAGTTTTAAATGAAAATAAATGATTAAAAATACTAAACGTTGAGTTCAAAATCTAAGAAAATTACTAAAAGCAGCTTAGAAAACAGAATGCAGAAAAAATATGTAAATCCTAAAAAAAGGATAAACTCAATAAGCCGGGAAAAAGCAGAAAAGCACACGAAGTGCTTATTTATAAAAGAAACTCAAAAAGGTGTTAAAAGTATTAAAGGTGCACCTTAGGACGTAAAAGTCCCAAGGGCGCAGTGGTTTGTGTGTGTTGTGTTGAGTGTTATAAAAGGTTGAGGAGGGTTGAGGTCCAGATTCGAGTCTTGCTCACCATGGATTTCCCCTCTTCCTTTTTTTTATTTTTGCAAAATCCTAAAAGGTAAAGTTGTAGAAAACTGAAAACTATCAATTTTAATAAAATCAACTATTTTTGAAACTCTCTAAATAAGCTAGAAATCAGCTGAAAAGCTAACAGATTATATAAAACTTCTTTTTGATTTTTTATGAAAACTTAAGCAACTAATTGAGGGGCGAAAAAATAAGCTATGACCTAGCAAAATAAGCAACTTCTAAACTAACCCTAACCTAATAAGCTAATATGAAAAGAAATAAGCAATGACATAAGCAAGAATGAGCTCAAATAAGCACAGCAGTACTAACTTAGAGTTAGTACTGCTAGCTTAAATTTTTAATGCTGCTTCAACGAAATGACTTAATAAGCTAAGGACAATAATAAAATAACCTAAGACTGAACCTTATAACATGTCGTCACTAAACTAGAAACTAAGCCCAAGAAGCAAGTACCCAATAACCTGAGATTCAAAATAAGCACTTTAGTGGAAAAAACTAAAACCAAACAGACAAAACACTTAGCTACTTTGGCCTCATTTTAACTATGCAAACAGATCTTATAGGATTTCTACTTGTACTACACCTTAAGACCTTAACCAAAAATCTACCTGAAACTAGCTTTTTAAAAATCATTTTAGAAAATCAAATGCTTATTGGAACAAAAGCTCCTTGAAAACTACTTATTTTCTCAATAGCACTGAAGTGATATGGGTTTTGAAAAAGACAAAAGGCAATTCATTTCAACTTAAAAACAAGATTCACAAATACACTAATTTATAAAACTAAATCAGATATCAGTAACCTACAAACTACTGTGGCTGCTGAATATTAAACATAAGAATCACTTTTACCCACTCTGAATATTTAAACTGAAAAAGACCTCTTGTCTATATTTGACTTTCTGATGCAGATATCCCAAATTCTAGCCCGAACTTTATCTTATGAATTCTTCTGCAAGAATCTGCCGACCTAAAGAAACTATTTGAATCACATTTATAGATATTCTAAACTAAGAGCTAAAAGAGTAACAAACTCCAACTGAAACAAGTTTGAGCTTATATTGCTATATAACTAAAATAAAGCTAACAGATGCTAATTACTACTAATAAATTTTGAATAAAACTAATTAAACCTAAAAGTAACCTTAAATCCTGATCTTATAAGCCTAAGTATGAGATTTAAAATCTATATTTAAAGACAACATGGTCACAAGTCCATACTTAACTCAAGTTTAGTTTGTTCTGAACACCAAACACCCCATTAAACTACTTAAGTCCCACATTAAGCCTTATGAAATTTGTAGATTAAAGCCCCAAACAGCTAATACCAAGATAGTATTAACTACGCAAAAAACATACCTTATAAGACCACAATTTAAATATCTAAAATAACTAATAATACACAATTTATAGCATACAACTAATCTCTAATTTTTCAGGTTTTTAACAATTTTATAAAGTAAGTGCAAACTAAGATCTAAGCCAACATATAAACATATTAAGCATAAAACATCTAATAAACATTACATAGAGCCTACTTTTAACTGAAATAGCGAGTACAAAAGCAATTTTAAAGCTAAAAGTAAACAGATAAGCTAGAAATTAAATGACAGCAAAGAGAAAAAGGAAAAGGAAATGGTACCTTCAACCTCAGCCTAAACAGAGGTTTTGCCTCACAATAGACTCTACATCTATAGAAGCTCTTGCTTGGAGATAACAACCAGTAAAGTCCAATAGCCCGCCAAAATTCTCGGCTTATTCATCCCCACAATTAAGGCAATCCATTAATAAGGCATAGTAATTGACTGTTTTGGTGAAATAATGAACTTAAAAGCTTAAATAAGCTTTTGAGAAAGCTTATTTAAGAAATACAGGAGTAAGAGCTTATTTAATCAATTGAAAACATTTGCAGCAAAGTAAATAGAATTTAAAGACAAAATTTGAAAAGAAAATTAAATTTCATTAAAACTTGAAAGGATACAATGCTTTAAAAAGAAAATACAAGTAAAAATAAAGGACAATTAACTAAAATACGAGAAGCTATATTCTAAATACACTTCCACTACCTCCTAGATATCGATCCCTGTGTGAACTTCCTCCTATTTATTAGTTATGTAGGATCTCACTAGATCTAAGGACCTTCTCCTCTTCTAATTCTCATTCCCTTTAATCAAACCGCCCTCAATGGATACTTCCATCCCTGTCTCCCCTATGATTTGATAAAACGTCACATCACCCAATCATAGGTCTGGGGATCACCAACGTGTACACCTGATGTCAGAGGTGTCAAACTTGTTTTTCTAGAAAGGTTAAATTCACTTAAAAACGGTTAAATGGGTGTAGGGGTAATTTGGGTGAAGGAGGTGAACAGTAAAACAGGTTTTTCTATCCTGTCCCGCAGCCTTTGTCCTGTATACGTTTTTAAGTTTATACTCTGCATTTGATGATTGCACATTGGTGCTCTCAGGGTTTTACGGGCACAGAAATGGGAGTTATAAGGTAAACGATTATATACATTAATCGATCCGTTAGTTATAGGACTAACGGTGTTAGGCGTATTTGGGACTTTTGGTGAATTTTGTGTTATCCTTTAAGGTATTTGTAGGTATTGTTTAGGAGTTTTGTTGTCTTTTGTGAGTTTGACCAAAGGGAGTTGACTATGGTTTGAATTTGTTTTGACCCTTAGCTTGATAATTCCCCGAATTGTGCACAATCTTTCTCCTTCTTCGTGTTTGGCTTTGTTCATATTTTTTTTGCGCTATTGATTTTTGTCCAACATTCTTAATACCGTACCTAGCACATACACCAAACACAAAAACAAAGCATATAGTTTGGCCATTTTTATTATGTTTTTGGTTTATTTGGGTTCGTTTTTACAAGGTAAAAGGGACGTGTTAAAATTGCCACATACAGTCTTCCCGCCCATCTTTTCACCAAAATCAAAAACACATCCTTCTAATTTTTTGAACAAACATCCTTCTAATTCATTGCCCCCTTTTTCTTCTTTTTCACTTGTAGCTAAATTGCTCATTTTTCAGACACACACAAAAACAATTTAATAGCTCGTTCTTCACCAGTTCCTTATAAATTCACTACTAACAATGTATATAGACATCATCCAACATCAATTTCGTCATCAACTCCATGTTGTTTGGTCTCATCTCCCACCACGATATGTACCACCTACTGGAACCGCAACCAACCACTGTAACTCTATACGCCTGAACCCACCAAATACTTTTTTATCCGGTAATTAGTTTGTTTATCAATTTCGAGCTATGTGTACTTGTGTATGAGTGTATGATATTTATATTTATGTAAATGTAGTATTGAGTAAGCTTGTTAGATCTAAAGTGTTGGATTATGATTTACATATTTTTTGTATCATTAGTTAGTCAATTTAACTTTGTGGGTGCTTATCTTAACCATTAGGTCTCAATTTTGACTTGCTAGGTATACATTTGACTTTTCATTCATATAAATCCTTAACAATTTGAGCTATTTCCTTAACGGAAGTTGAAATACCTACTTAACATGTGTATATTTGTCTTGATTTGTGAGGTATGAATACCATACTTTTGACATTTTCCATAAAAGTTGATGAAAAAAATAAAAAGGGATTTAACCTTCAAATGTGATGGATCTCTTAGATGACCCAAAGTGCATGTGATACCAAGCGGGCAAAGTTAATTAGTTTAGTACAAAATGAGAGACAAAAGAAGGAAGAAAATTTTGATTGAATAAATACCAGTTGAGACTTGATAGTCAAAGATAAACTATCATTGCACAAAATAAATCTGGCTAGTTAATTGGTATCAAATTTTATTTCCGTAAAGAATTTTTAGGTTTAAGTATCACAAGAGATATGGTCTTGTGTGCATTCAAGTTAATTTCATATACTAATATCACTTTGTTTATATGTTAAGGCCCCTAATGTTCTTATATTTTCTCCAATATGGAACTCATTAGTTTACTGATAGCATTATTTGAGTAATTATCATCCTTTATGTTTTGTATATATTTGTTAAGTTCGGGACTTAATTCTGAAACTTTTCAAAGAAACTATTTTTCTCTCATATCACTTTAACCATGAGCTTGTTGACATGCTACCTCTTTAATAAACCTACATTTCAGCTTTACACTCACAATGGAGTTGCTATGGCTTTTTAAGTTGTAACAATTAATCATAATTCTCGTATGGCAAATAAGAGAAAATTAAGGGTAAAGAAACTGAAGCTTGTCAAATGGGGTCCCAATTCCTTAACCAAGTTTCTTCAATCAATTGGAAAGGATACTAGTAAACAGCTCACTCAGTTAGAGTAGACGGGTTGGTTTGGGCAGTGGATTAGGCACAAACATGACTCGGGCTGTTAAGACCATATGGCTCTTAGACATGTCACAAGAGTATTTTGTATGTGTCCTTACCTCTTGTGGAAACCGTAAAGGGGGGTGAATACGTTTCCTTTCAAAAACTTTAAATCTTTTATATAAAAAATTTTATTTACTCCTTGTGGTGGTCCCATAAATATATGGGGGGCGCCTAGTACATCAGGGGGCCGCCCTATTTAAAGGGACCGCATCCGGAAGAGGTTTTCGGACTAAGATCATTTGTATCAAATCACCATAATTCAAGTTTGACGCATTCTTAAGAAGTGTCGTAATGGATTTAAAATAAACTAGGCATATTTACCAATAATCACACTCACAATATTTTATCTATATAGAGCTACATCACCATGATAACACAACATAAAACAATGCACACAATCATAAGCACAATGCAAGTATAAAAGTAAAGCGTAAATTGTAAATACATAAGTACAGAGAAAGGTTAAAAGAAAGCAAACTGACACAGTGATTTATAGTGGTTTGGCTCATGAAGCTCCTCTTGCCTACACCCTTCCTCGAGTATCAGAACCTCAAGAGTTACTTCACCTAATCAACAGCTTCCCTTTCTCGGGCGGAGTAAACCTTCATACCAATGCTTATATATTTCCGACACTAAGCTAGATGTCGAGTCTTCTGTCGAGTACAACCAAACTCCGTTATGTTTTATGGCACCAAATAACAAACCTTGTATTTTATGCCTAAACCACTTAAACCGCGTCGCTTACATTATTTTCCGCCCTAGCTATTTTTTGAGGTTCTTTATCTTAGCTAGAACCAATCTACCATTACACTAAGTATTTGAAGGCCCTTAAATACTAACCAAACCCACAATCACCTTCCGAATGACACACCCTTGGATCTACACATCTACTAAAGATTAGAAGGCATGAACTCGATCTATATGTAACAAATGAACTAACTAGACTACATAACTTCGTATCTTGACGATGACGAAAGTTTTTCTCTTGTACTTGAGGGAAGAGGATAGGATTAGAATAGGATCACATTTCAACAAGATTAACAAGTTAAATGAGTAACGGTTTTAGAGCGATGTAGTGGGATCTAGAGAGAGAAAGAACTGAAATAAATTCCATGCAAAAGGGTCTATGAAAATGTTGGAGGTGGCCACTATTTATAGGAGCTAAAAAATAGTTTGTCAGGAAACGGCGGTCCCAGATATATTAGGGGGGCGCCGGTATTTAAGGGGGCCGCCGGCCTATTTAAGAGACCGCCCCGACAGACGCTCCTATTTTTTTCTTTTTGTGGTAACAAACTTGTCTGGTAAAAGTGTAACATGTTTTGGGGGAAAAGAACCAGATTTTAAATTTTCGAAATTACTTAAACAGTAAAACTATTTCTTTATAATTCAAAAATCTATTTGTCAAATTAAGGTTTTTTGAAAAGTTATTTTGTTTACATTTATAAAAATGTAATGTTTAAGACAAAAACTTATTTCTTTGATCATCCTACAAGGTTTAATGCTTGTTTTGTACATACTTACTGTGATTTTTACGGTCGGGTGTAAACAATGTCCGTCTTGATGCATACTTGAGATGTCTAGAGATGTTGATGCATGTATGCATTGATGATTTGTGATTACGAGTAACTTGCACACTTTACGTTACGTATTACAAGTCACATGTTTGTCATTGCCAAAACATAAAGAGATCGTATAGATTAAATATCGTAATATTTACACTAACAATCTCCCCCTTTTTGAAGATGACAAACTATGTAAACTATAACACATAGTAAAGTTTAAAAGTTACTCGTTTACACTTCCTTCTCCCCCTTTTTTCGAAGCAAAAAGATATTATGTAAATAAAGGTTTGTGAGATATACGGTAGGAGGTTGAGAAGAGAAGACTTGATAAGAGGTACGTGTCGAGAGGAATGAGAAGACAACATGATGAAATATGGTTTGAGGTGGCTTGAAGGTGGAGGAGAGGTGAAGTATTTGGAGTACGATATGAACCTTTCATTGTTATTTGTACATTCCCTGATTCCTATCTTCCTTTAAAAGGTGAGCTTGCACATCTCAGTGATGAAGTTTGCTATAATCAAGTTTAACCAACTCCATGATATTTTACCCATATATCTCTCCTAGGCCCCCCCCCCTCCGCTCATTGCGTCATCATGATAAATATCATCTAGTATATGACTTTAACGGATCCATGGATAAAATAAATTACCATCGAGGCTCAAGAAGTTTGATGCAATTTAAATGAGTAGAGCGCTTGTAAGTGCTCCCCCTCGGTGTATGCTCCTTCTTATTTGGGGAACCAAGGAATCAAGATATTGTTGTGCTACAAAACAAAGTTAGTAGACAAGTGCACATATACATATAGCAAAACATTAGCGGAGAACGAGACATGCACTTATAGGTTTTATTATTCTAAAGTATGACACTTTGAAAGAGAAGTATAAACTAGACATAAGTAATCATTATTTTAAAAACAACTTAAATGATGAAATAAAAATGTTTATGGAGAAAGATTAGACCAACTTTTAATAAACGAGAATGGGATTCGTTTATTGATTGACATAAAAATATTATGAGAATGACCTTTTAAAAGTAGATGAATGACATTTAGTATCTTGGCAAAGTATGTCAATATATATATTTATAATTTATATTATATTATTATTTATATATATTATATATATATATTATATATACTTTAAAGATAAAAAGCTAAAAAATAAGACGAGGATGGAGACGATGTGCTCTTGGATGTGAATGAAAATGATTCTATAGAGCCAAAAAGTGGGAAAGGATGAACGATACTAAAGAAGGAACGTGTTGACGCGAGGTTGATAGAAAAGATTGATATATCATTTGCACTAACAATTTATGTGCATATGATACTATCAAGACAAAGGTGGATGATTGGGAATTTAAAGGTTTTTTTGGTGTTTTGTTGGTTGACAATGTTGAGGAACAATGAGGTGGTAGTTCTTTCATGGTGGAATAATAATGAGAGACTCAACAATGTGGTGACTCAATAACGCTTGAAGATTTAATATCTTCTTTATGTTCTTCACTTTCTAGAAAGTAGAAAGTTTTGCGAAGGAGTGACATTTGCATTTCGCAAATTACTTAAATATTTCGAATGAAATAAGTTGTCAAGGGATATAGGAGGAATTCTAATAGTAACAATACTATTAGAAGAGA
Source organism: Tanacetum coccineum (assembly GCA_026074375.1). Taxonomy (NCBI): domain Eukaryota; kingdom Viridiplantae; phylum Streptophyta; class Magnoliopsida; order Asterales; family Asteraceae; genus Tanacetum; species Tanacetum coccineum. The sequence goes on from BQNB010030026.1 coordinate 33,652, forward strand.
AAAGAAACGTTAAAGATGAGGAGACTCATTAGAAGTAAAAAAGGAACGTTTAGAAGTGAGAAGAAACTTTTAGAAGTAGAAAGACTATCAGAAGTGAAACGACTACTAGAAGAGAGAAGAAACGTTTAGGAGTGAGAAGAATCGTCTATGAATTTGAGACAAGACGTATGCGAGATGTAAGGACCAAGGTTTGTATGTGAGGGGATTTATTGTGAAGTGATGGATTGTAAGTCTATCGATTGTAAGGAATGTGTTTGATAGACGCATTTCATTATGAAATTCACTTGACTCTTGAAAACATAAGCAATGATGCTTATGAGCGTTGGGATATGAGGATGACCTATTGATCTATAGAGAGATATTGGGTATAGGTTTGGGTGTGGAGTAGAAGTCAACTCGTAGCAGAAGAGAGGAAGTGTTAGGTTATCGAATTAAAAAATTGAATGCTATTACAAGCTGTTGCCGGCGGTCCCAGATATATCTGGGGGCCGCCAGAATATATCTGAGGGCCGCCGGACCGCCAACAGGAGGGATGTTTGGGGAAATTAATAAATTTTTTGAAAAGAGTAACATTTTAATTTGCATTTCGCTAATTAAAAATACTTAAAGTACTTTGGATGAAGTAGTTAAGTTGTCACGACACGAAATGGAACACGGACTAGAATCGAAACTAGAGAAAGAAGTGTATGATTTTATGGAAGGTGTTCCATCATTCCTAAAACCTTGACGAACGATAATTAGCGATTCACGATTTTGATGGGTAAAGAAAAGAATGTCGGCTGGTGATATCTTCAGTATGAACCTTTTCGATGAGATGGTTTCCTTTTTGGACATTTTTTTGTTTTCCCTGAAGGGAAATGGTGATGCTATCGTCGGTGTGATTTCGTACGCGAAAAATAATAATAATAAATAATATAATAAAAAAGTAAACAAACAGATAGAGACGACGATCTTGACATTGTCAAGACGGATGTTGGGTTAGGTTACGATATAAACTATACTCCAAAGTCTATGAGCTTTCTCGATGCTAATGTGAATGTTTATAGAACAATCACATGATGAGGTATACGGTTGTCTTAAAGGTGGTAGCGGAAATAGTGGATGAAAGAGATTAGCTATCTCTATGGTTGAAGAGGCGTGGTTGAGTGAGAAGAAAGAGGTGTGAACGAAAGACAAAGAGTGTTTTCGTCGAAGAGAAAGAATGTTTCATCGAATAGAAAGAATGTTTTTTTCGAAGAGAAAGAATTTATTTTCGTCAAAGAGAAATGGAGAGCATTTTAACTAATGTTGTTAAAAGGCTTGAATATGGATTTTCGAATATGACCTTTAACGTTTGTGATTGCAAGTTAAATATACTTTAATATTTCGGATGAAATATTTAAGTTGTCAATCTCTAACTTGGAAGGGTTTTAGAATCTTGCATTAATTTATGTGACAAAGAGTGGATTATTTGGAAGAAAGGGAGATAATGATTAAAGAAATGTGTGAAGGAAGACTCTAGAAGATTTAAGACCATTTTTTTTACTCTTTTGAAAATTTAGATTAGTGATGCGGACGCGAAGAAAGATATTCTAAAGTGAGAAAATATATACATAGATGTATAAGACATATAGATATAAAGCATGCTATAGTTTATCTAAGAATGCATGAACATAATAATCAACAAGTATTAACGTGTAGACTGTATGACATCTAAACCTATTTGTCCATACATTCAAACCTAACTAGTGAGGTGACAATTAACATGTAAATCATGTAAGAGACGCACAAAAAAACATAGATAATTTTAAATGACAATCATCATGTAAACCATGTTAGCATTTAGCACTTATGAGCATGTGTTATATAGATAAACTAAGAGATATTTTATCTAAATTGCTAGTAAAAGGCAAATGCTTTTACAAACAAACATGCATTCAATTGTCTAAGCAAATACTCGGTGGAGCATCAAGACAACATGAAAGCATATAATTGCATTACGTGGGAGCACGTTATCATCTTGAAATTTCAAAGCACATATGTGAAATGCATGTAATCTAGATTGACTAAGGGGAAACCTAATTTCTACTTGCTTAGTGTGCACTCCTAATGAAATACAAAGTCTATCGATGTAGACTATCATTAGGCATATTTAAGAAGAGCCATTTAATCAAATTAGAGAATGAATATGAGACTATCATATAAGTGGTGCTCAATTCAGGCTAAACACGACCATTTTTACGGGTTATACCACGAACCCAATTTCACTCTTGGAAGCAATTAAACCGTCAGGTCAAATTAAATTTCTAGTGCAATAGATTCTCCAGTAGTCATTCTCATGTTAGACAAAATAGAATTCCTATATTTGCCTAATGAAGTGTAGCAAAGATAAAATTTGTATTATCTTTTCATAGAGGGCCTAACATGACTTAACTAATGTGCTTTAATTTCGGTTCGCATAATCCTAATCAAGATGTGTGGAATTCTAAGGTTAAATTAGAGAGAAAGCATATTGTTGTAGGTATAAGAAAGAATGAGTCATCTAGGACCTAGGAGTATGCTTAAGAGTGACAATGTGTAATGCTTTATAATGAGAGTGTTCAAAGAATGCACCTTTGCATGTCTTTTATGAAAGGAAATAAAAAATTTTCCCCAAATTTAGGTTATTTACCTTATTGATCTTGTAATGTTCTTTGTATAAATATGATGATTTTACTAAAGGTTGTTACATGTATGTTGGGACTTATTAAGCAAGTGTTCACAGAGAAAGAGCTGTTTTTAGATTATTTCCATAGGCGAATTTATCCAAACCAAAGATAATTTTAAGACAAAGGATCCATCGATCCGTAGAGGTGCCAAATTTAGACAAGGATCATTTTCTTATTATTTGGGAGATGATGTTGACATTAGGTTATTAGAAGAAGCTTATATAAGTTATAAGAGTTCTCAGTTTGAGTTTTTGGAAATGACATTCAAGTCTTGCTCATCAAGTTGGAGTACTTATGAGTTTCCTGATGGAAATTTATAAGTCGTCAATCCTACTCAGAGTGTGTTAGTTGTAGCCATGCTTAATTTGACATAGTAATAACACAAACATTTGAAACACTTTAGACTCAATGAGGACATCTTAATTGCAAGTGTGAGTTGTCTTTGGTGACCATTCTTGTTGTATTACAATCGACTTAGTGATTTCATGTAATAACCGGAGGGATGGTTAAACATGTAGTACGGGATAAATATCTATGGTTTTTTGATTGAGTATTGCTGTGATCTACGATAAAATCCTAGCTCGATTTTTATGTCTATTCTATTTTGTATATTAGATTGAATTGATGAGATTGATTATCGTCTTGAATAATATCACTCATATTTGGAAATCCTCTTCGCTCCAACTCCATTGAAAGAAAGCACAAGAATAGTTTGTGGAATATGTTCAATTATTCCTAGTCCTAAACTTAGATGGTTAAAGGGTTCTCATTTGGTGAAGAAGAAATAGTATGCTTATTTGGTAAAGCCCCCCCCCACACCCCCCCCCCCCCCCCCCCCCCCCCCTTCTAATAGAAAGTTTTGATAAGAAGAGAGTTTGAGTTTTGAGTTTTGAGTTGTGCTTTTGAATTGTTTGAGCAAAGTTACATATGTTGTGCATTTGCTCATGTTTGGCTTTTCGAAAACAATGACTTTACCAATTGCATTGCAAGATAAAATAAAACTACTTGTGTATTTTCGGATTAATACATTCAAGTCGTCAATTCATACTTCATTGTGTTATTTTCTGCATATTTTTGCCAAATATTTGGAAACCACAAACTATTTGGACAAGTAGACTAATTTGACATCATCTATACAAGTTGTGAGTTTGTATCCGATGCATTTTTATAGTCATTGATATATTTTCTATCAGTCGGTGTGATTTGAGTATGTGGGTTTAAGGATAAATCTCTATTGATTATTTTAATAAAATCTTAAAGCTAGACAAATAAGAATCTGATTTCTTGTCCATACTCGAAAACTTGTCAATTAGATTCGATAATAACATCAAATCATAGTTTGAATAATGAGTTGATATATATTCGAAATCTTTCTTAACGCTCACGAACACTCTTTTAAAAGAAGACAAATAAAAATTTTCATAGTGTGTTCCACTAATCCTAAGACTAGTTGTAAGTGTAGGTTTGTATGAATAATGACAAGTTAATTTCAGTACTTCAAAGATTGTATATATTTTGCTCTTGTGCGAAAAACTAATTGGTGTGAGATGTATAGTATGTAGTTTTTTGATATTTTATGAGTATATAAATGATTTTCTTAACCATTTTTATACAACACACATCTTTTGTAAAATATTATACATTTATAAAAAGAATATAATTATGTGTGTGTGTTAGAACAATGCAAGCACAAGCAAAGTTTAAAAAATATGTTTTCTTTTACTTAATTACCAATGTATTAATACAATCTTTTATTTTGTTTAACCAACCCGAGATCAAACAATGCAAGATGATGAAAATACTTACATATTTTGTTGGAAGAGAGATAATGTGTTGGATATATTTTAATGATGGATTTTTTTTAACTATTATGATCTTAGACATTATTTTTTCCCCACCGACCACTTGACAAACTATTAAACTCTCATTCCTAAGTGGATTACCACACTCAAAATGATATACAAGATGTTTATGTAACACTTGTAAATATAATGATCTATGCCTATATGCAATGCATAAATAATTTTGCAACTTAACGCAAGAAATCTAGCGTAATTCCTATTAGGCATAATCCGGAAAACTAGTAACATTCAAATAGCATATATGGCACATGTGTTTAGATATATAATTAGCTCAATTACAAACAGTAATGATTATTTATTAATATCTATTAACCAAGTTGAAACAAAAGTAAATACACATAATCATCTAGCATACACATAAGGATATTCGTAGTTGTTTTGTGTATTAGATATAACGATGTATACTTAGCTTGATTTGATTTGAAATTAAAATAGTTTCTTCCCCATTTCAAAAATTAATTAAGATCATATTTTTGAAAATACACTTTTATCAACGAGTATATCAATTAGAAATGCTCGACTCAAAGGTAAATGTAAAATACAAGTTTTACATTAAAACGGAACTTAAAGTTTTGATCACTGTGTAGTATTTTGCATTTCTGAATTATTTAACTTTAGAATAAAGACTTGGAAGTATTTTTAAATGAAAGTATACTTAATTATCTTCGAAATGGCGGGTGGCACGACTTCTACAGACTTACAGTTAATTATATATGATTTTTTGAAGTTTTCCAAATTCTGCTGAAACAGACAGGCGGCCCCCATAAAGGTTGAAGGCCCCCACGATATATTAGGGGGACCGCCCGGACATTTATGGGACGCCACAAGCGACCCAAAAATAACGTTTTTTGTATATAAAATAATTTGGTAACTTATGTTGGGACATTGACTTAGAGAGTTGTTCAAGACATAAAACACGTGTTTGTTTTCAGGACATCATTTTTACTCCTATGACTTCAAATGACGTATTTGACACTTTCTAAGCTTGTTGAGAATATTTTTCAGCACAAGTAGTTACGATGGTTTTTTTAACAACAAAACTAGTACGAATCAAGCAACAAAACACTTTTCATATGTAATCCCACTTCATGGGTAATTTGATACATGGATCGTACTCTATTTTAAAACCCATTTGTTTTGAAAACTAGAGCGATGTGGCTCTTGATACCAATTGTGGAAACCATAGAGGGGAGTGAATACGGTTTCCTTTCAAAAACTTTAAATCTTTTATATCAAGTATTACATGACTCTCTGCCGGCGGTCCCATAAATATATGGGGGCCGCCTAGTACATCAGGGGGCCGCTATATAAAGGGACCGCCTCCAGAAGAGGTTTTTGGACTAGATAATTTGTATCAAAATAACCAATCAAGTTTGACGCAATATGAGAAGGACGATAATGGCATTTAAAATAACTAGCGCATATTTTACCAATATACCACCACTCATAAGTTACTACAAAGAGCTACACAACCATGGACTAACAAACATACACAACAATGCTACAATCATAAGCAAATGCAAGTGTAAAGTAAGAAAGCGATAAATGTAAACACATAAGTAAAGAGAAAGGTAAAATAAAACACAAATCGACACGATGATTTATAGTGGTTCGGTCACGAAGCTCCTCTTCGCCCTACTTCACTCCTCCAGTATCCAACTCGAGAGTTACTTCACTAATCAACAAGCTCCTTTTTTGCGGAGAAAACCTTATACCAATGCTTACATTATTTTCCGACACTAAGCTAGATGTCGAGTCCTTCTTCGGGTACAACCAAACCCGTTATGTTTTATGTCCCAACATAACAAACCTTGTGTTTTATGGCCTAAACACATAAACCGCGTCGCTTACGTTATTTTCCGACACTAAGCTAAATGTCGAGTCCTAATCTTAGCTAGAACCAATCTACCATTACAATAATGTAGTTTAAGGCTCAAAATACTAACCAACCCACAATCAACCCTTCCGAATGTACACACCATTCAGATCTACACACTACTAAAGATTGAAAGACATGGACTCGATCTATATGTAACATATGTTACAAATGAACTAACTAGACTACATAACTTCGTATTTTGACGGTGACGAAAGTTCTTCTCTTGCACTTGAGGAAAGAAGGAAAGAATAGAAGATTGGATCACATTTAAACAAGATTAAACAAGTTAAATGATCAAAGGTTTAGAGAGATTTAGTGAGATCTAGAGAGAGAAATAACTGAAAAAAATTCGTACAAAAGGGTTATGAAAATAGTTGGAGGTGACCCACTATTTATAGGAGCTGAAAAACTGCCTGTCAGGAAACGGCGGTCCCAGATATATTAGGGGGCCGCCGGTATTTAAGGGGGCCGCCGGCCTATTTAAGGGACCGCCCCGACAGACGCTCCTGTTTTTGTCTTTTTGTGGTGACAAACTTGTCTGGTAAAAGTGTAACATGTTTTGGGGGGAAAAGAACCAGATTTTGAATTTTGAAATAATTACAACATAAAACATTTCTTTATAATTAAAAAATAATTTGTCTAATTAAGTGTGTGAAAAGTTATTGGGTTACATTGTAAAAATGTAAAGTTTAAAGTCCAAAAATTATTTTCTTTGATCATCTACAGTTTAAATGCTTGTTTGTACATACCTATGTGATTTACGTCGGGTGTTAAACCAATGTCGTCTTGTGCATACTTGTGACGTCTAGGATGTTGGTGCTTGTATGACATTAAGATTTGTGATTACCGAGTAACTGCGCACTTTAGTTAGTATTACAAGTCGCAGTGTTCGTCATTACCAAAACGTTAAAGAGATCGTTATAGATTAAATACGTAATATTTGCACTAACACCTCTTTATGATTTTGTATACTAGTTCATTATTCAATGTTAGATTGCTAGATTTATTTTTCAAAATAATTTTATATTGACTTATGATCGATTAGCTAGTTTATGTTAGTTCAAGGTAAGTTTTATTTTGGTTATGCATTGACGAGAGTTGCAATGGTTTAAAATTTGGTTTTTTAATAGGTTGAAGTGTTGTAAAGGCGTGCGGAGCATAAGTAGTATGGATAGAAACTTCATTCTCAAGAGTTGACTATGAAAGAAGAAATAAAGAAGCAAATGGATGCGAAGGCTGTTGAGACGTGAGCACTCTATACGCATTAACCTCCCACTTTTCCTTCCCTAGTACAGACTTGTTTGCATTTGGTATGCTTCGTGTTACATACCCTTATTATATGTAACCTGTACGTTCGGTTGGATTTGGTACATTCGCAATTTTGTAATTTAACATTTACATTTTTTATGAATATTAATATGGGTATGATTTATGTATTTGGAAATATTTGGCTTTAGGTTATTCGATTTATGTATTTGAAACCAATTTTTTAAACTAGTTTGCAAGAAAAAAGTTCGGTTGCAAATTTTAGTCTTGCCAATTGTTGCAAAAAACTACTGTTGCAAAACTCGTTGCAAAAGTCTACTGTTGCAAATTTGTTCTTATAATTACTGTTGCAAATATGTTTCGGTTGCAAAAACTTATTTTTGCATAGAAGTCCTTAATTTCCAACAACCTTTCTTCCGTTGCAAGGCCGTTGAAAATATTTGTTGCCTGTTGCAAGTCAGTTGTAAAACAAATTTGCATGGAGCCTTTTTTCAACAGTCAAAATCCGTTGCAAATCCGTTGCAAATAGCCATTTGCAACAGATTTGCAACCGATCTTGACCGTTGCATTAGCCCATTTGTGTTGTAGTGATATTAAATTTACAATATTAAACTATTAGTATATGATATGATAATACATTGTAATTAAATAAAATCTAGAGTAAACTGCAAAAATCATCCCTGTGGTTTGTAGTTTGTGGCACTAATCATCCCTAGCCGATACTATTGGCACTAATCATCCCTAAGTGGTGAAACGTTCGGCAAAAATCATCCCTAGAGGGATGATTTTTGCAAAACTTTTTGTTAAACTTTTTGCAAAAATCATCCCCAATAAGGATGATTTTTGCCGATCATTTGCCACTCAGGGATGATTAGTGGCAATAGTATCGGCTGAGGATGATTAGTGCCACAAACTACAAACCACAGGGATGATTTTTGCAGTTTACTCTAAAATCTATAATATTACATTATTAGATTATCTGCAAGTTAGTAAAATCAAAAGTACATTCAAAGTTAAATGTTTCACCTAAATTAGTTGTAATGATACCTTTAACAAAGACAATGACAGAATCAGGATGGGTCCCAAGTCCTTAGATACCCGTGAAATTTTGAGACATAGTGTTAATTTACGTAAAAAACTTTGATTTTTCGTAAATGCATCCGATCCATGAAAATTGTGTTACTACTTTTGTATAACTTTTTGTAAATGCACCTAATAAATTTGTGTTCTCTCCATCCCTGAATAGAGACTCATGCACTATTCTCTTTACCACCATTTAGTTTTTGGTTAAGTCCTGCACATTTAAATCTAAAAAAGTATGTTTAGCCATTTGGGTGCTAATAAAGCTTTTAATCTCCATACATGTTGTGGTACAAAGAAGAAAGGTTTTAACTCAACATAAACAAATTGAGACGAACACTTGAACAAACAGATTTTAAGGTTTATGTATGTCCCTTTGTACTTGTTTATGTTTCGTCATTAAAACAATAAACGAAACGATAAACAAACATAAGACATTTAAAATATAGATAAACCGATTTAAGTTTGTTCATAGTCATTTGTTCTAAGCATAACTATTCTATTAAAAACATTCAATATAATAGTTATGCTTGAACAAATGTAAATAAGCTAACCACACTTTTCTTCATGTGTGTTTATTTAACTAAACTAAAATTTAGGTCGTTTCGTGTATTAAATAAATGAAAATAATGTTCGTGTCGAACGTTTCATAAAATATTTGTTGAACGCTCGGCAAGCGCCCATGCATGCGGCTCTATTATGGTCAAATAATACCGATGTAAATTTGCACCGACAAGGCTGTAGTTCCCAAATCCTTGACTTATTTAAGAAACAAAGTATGAAACAAATTTTAAATGTTAACACAATGTTAACATATCAATTTACAGTTCTTATCAGAATAAGCCAAAGAATTGCAATGTGTTATACGAAATTAACATTACCTTGAATGACAATGAGTTTAGCTTTTTGATCCAGCAAACTTAAACAAAGTACAAGTTTGCAAGTAAACTATGAGGTCATGGATGAGATCATGGACCAAAATGAATTCAAGGAGAGTAAATACACTTCTTATATGTTTTCAATAAATATAGATGTGATAGAAGAGTTTTATTGCCAAATAAAAAAATCATAGTGAAGCCTTGCATTCATTGCAAAACCACAACTTTTTATATAACACTAGACAAGTACTCATGCATAACTACGAGATTTTATAGCGGCAGATAGTTGTAGTGATAAAAAAAAGTTTATGTTATAAAAGAAAATTAATAGTAGTTTGAGGATTTTGGGATTGAACACTATTTAAACTGAATAAAATTATAGTTTTCATATATAGTTTCTTTAATTTTTCAACATTCAACAATAGGGTGTAAACCCTTTTAACTAATGAAAACTTAAGACAAATAGAAAGTAAACCTAAACAAACATGTCTGAAAAGAAATGAACAAGAGTGAATAGCAATAAGCAAATGATTTAAGCTGAAATTAAGCTGAGATGAAAATTAAACAATGAACACCTTGATTTATGTAGTCTCTGAACTCTAGGTCTCTCTTTTGAGTGTAGGTGACCTTAATAACCAAAATCTAAGGGCTACCTTAGCCACTAAAAACTGAGCTTAACTCAATTAGCTGAAATGATCTTATTACTACCTCATTGCTTCCAATACCAACCAACTGAATTCAAATGAACATAGTTGAACTAAAGTAGACAAATTCAGTATCTAGAAAGCTTTAACATCATTGTGAACAATTTTTAACTAGAGAAAACAGAATAAGCTAGATTGAGCTGTATTCAAGCTTATAAACTAAATATTGCCTTATAACATGAAACCTTGAACACAAACGCTCTACTCAACTATTTTATTTTGCCTACAAGAAAAGAAGAGTACAAGGCGTACGTGAAATAAAGTAGACATTACTTTGACTTGAACAGCATTTCTAAAATCTTAAACTAGAAAAAAAAATGTACATACATTTAAGATCTGAAAAGAGAACAATTACAAAAACTAACTTTAAACTAACTATCTAACTAACTATTCTATGAAATTTAAGCACCTAATTACTAGGAGAATGTGTGGATAAAGAAGTGAAGAAACTCCATCATTCCAGCTCTAGTTGATCTTCTCTTTATCATTTGAATCTTAAGCTCGTTGGAATCTCTGGCGTGAGGGTGTCACCTATAAACCAATGGGACAGCTGCCACGTGTCAGTCGAAAAGGATGTAGGATATGGAAATATCGAGAGTGGGACTAAGATGTAGGAGAAGAAAGAAAGTAGAATTTGTGGACAGTTTGGGTCGCATCGGGTTTTACGCGGGAGAACTAACGAGTTCTAGAGGTGTTGTTTAGGGGAAAATTAGTACCCAGCTACCTGTTTGCGAAGGTATTTAGGCGGCTAGTTGCATTAACTCTAGCCCTTTGTTTCTTTTTCCACAAATGTAAGTGTAAACAATGAATTATAGAAAATTTGCGCACTTTCTGCCCTTGTAAGCTTTATGTAAACTGATTAACCAATAGGATATTTTTTACTTTCGGAGTTTTCCATTGGCTTTTTGTGATCCAAATTCAGTATAGAAGGGCCCAAAAGCGGTATTACTCTTTAGTCCCTTTTGCAACCTCTTCACAGGGGATAATATCCTTCTATTTCCTTTAACACATCTATGTCTTCTGATCCTTTTCTTTTACTTTCTTGTCGTTTTCTCGTCTCCACGGTCCCATTGGATCCTGCTTTCTAAATTGGATCTTTCAAATCCTTCTTCTCTTGATCACTGTCTTTTCATTTCTTTTGTCCGATTTGAGGTCGTTTTGCCTTTTGACTTAATATCCTTTCATGCACATTGAGACACAAAGCACACTATTTTCATCTTTTGGCATCTTTTTTTGGCTTTAATTGGCGAAAATCCTGGTATTTTATGTATACAATTTAACAACTTATCATGGGGTGTGGGGCAAGGGATGGTGAAGTTATGATATGTGGGGAGAAGGGTTTTGGACTAGAGTTGCAGGGTTGAGAGTTTTTTGGGGATGATGAACAGTAACAAGGCGGGAAAGGTTTTATAAAAGGGTGCAGGGTTAAAGGTTTGGGGAGATGGCAAACTTGGCCCCTGAAGGTATATAATGCAATTGCAAGCATCGTCCTTGGTGGTGTAATAAATTTAGGGTTTAGGCAGAAAAGGCCCTCCAAGGTTATAAGAGTGATTACACAGTAGTCCTTTTGGTGTATAACTATAGGGTTTGGCAGTATTTAAGCCCCTCAAGTTATCTATAGTCGGGGCTTTTTATTCTATCATGTATATGTTTTAAAATGGCTGACCCGACCCATTAGATGGTTACGGCTGGGCCCATTTAACATTTCTTCATTTCCGGCTTCGGGTTTGACTTTTGACTTTTTTCGTGGTTGACTTTGGTTGAATTTTTGACTTGATTTTGACTTTATCATGCTCTTTCCGTTCCCGTGCTCGTTTCTTGTTGTTTTGGCTTCTATTTTGTCTTTTTCTTGATTATCCGTTACCTGCACAATATAAGTGAAAACATACAAATACAATGTATTTTTGGTTGTAATGTTTAAATGGGCTGACCCGACCCATTAGATGGGTACGGGTGGGCCCATTTAACATTTCTTCATTTCGGCTTCGGGTTTGACTTTTGACTTTTTTCGTGGTTGACTTTGGTTGAATTTTTGACTTGATTTTGACTTTATCAAATGCTCTTCTGTTCCCGTCATCGTTTCTGGTTGTTTTTAGCGGCTTCTATTTAGAGTCTTTTTCTTATTATCCTTACCTCACACATATGTAAAAAAAAAAGGAAAAAAAAGGTGCAAACATACAAATACAATGTATTTTTGGTACGTTTTTGGTCATTTAAGTCCGGTTTTAATGGAAAATGGTATGTGTAATTAAGCACATACCAGTCATCCTTGGTAGCTAAGAAAAATACCCAACTAAATCTGCTGAAATCATCAGTCACAACCAAGCAGTACCTTTTCTTGTTGATGCTTTCTATAGAGACAGGTCTAAATAAGTCCATATGAAGTAATTCTAGGGGCTTTCTGATGATTCTATCTAACTTGGCCTTACAAGAGGCCTTGTGTTTCTTACCCTTCTTGCAAGCAACACAAGTGCGGCCATTCACAAAAACTTTTGAAGCTAAACCTCTAACTAGGTGACCTTTAACAAGTTTATTTATATTTTTGAAATTTACATGACCTAATCACCTATGCCATAATTTAGACTCATCTGCTATTGCATTTGCATATAAACAAGTTATACCTCCAGAAGGAACAATGTTCTTTAAATCCAAGCTGTACACATCATCTTTTCTAGGAGCTCTAAGAACAACTTGACTTTCATCAAGAAGCTTAAAGCTAGGAGACAAGATAAGGCATTCAGACTCAGTAAAAAGGACACTATTTTTCTTGTCACACAAAAGTGAGACAAGAGAAAAGATAAACTTAAGTTTCATCTAACAAAGTAAACAATCATCAAAGTCTAAATTAACAGTTTTGATTTTACCTTTTCCCGTTATTTTACCTCCTTTGGGATCACTTCCAAAAGCCACAAAGCCTCCATTGAAATCTTCATAGTCTGAAAGATAAGCTTTGTTGCTAGTCATATGGCTAGAGCAACCACTATCCACCACTGTATGAATCCTGTAACAAGATCTCGGGGTTTGGGGGGGGGATTGCCCTAGCATAAAAGGTAAAGAGAATTAGTATCTCTTATGGATCCAAGTCAATACGACTTAGAAATCCATTTTGGGCTACATACTCAAGAACTTCTTGAGCCATGTAAGAGCCATTATATTTGTACACATGATCTGGTAATCATCTTTGGCCTCCATACCCCATTTAGCCTTCTTAAGGGACATTTTTCCACCTTACCCGACTAACTACTAACCGTTGTCTAACAGTAGTACATGTTGTTACCCCAAAAGTTTTCACATCAGTTTTAAGTCTTTGGGTTACAACTGGGTTGGGTGCAGTAAGACCTCTTGAATGGGGAGTACTTTTTGGTCTTACAATGTCCAATCTTGGGTGATATGGTCTAATAACACTATAGCTGTTCTATTTTTGAGGCTAATGTCCTAGCAGTACTAACAGGCCTAACAGTATAAACAGGCCTAACATACCTAACAGTACTAATAGACCTAGCAGTACTAACATTTAATCTATCAGTATTAACTAAACCTGCTCTGGTTAGTACTGCTGATGGGTTAAAGGTCCTTTTTGCATGAGGGTATTTCAAATTTTTTGAAAAGTTTTGGTGATTTACCTTTTTGCCATAATCCCATACTGGTTTGACTACCCTCTCCCCAATATTAACCACATTCTTAACCTTAGGTTCAGGACTCTTATAGAAATCACAGTCTTTTATCAAATGGTCAGTGCTTTTACAAACAAAACAAGCTTTTATTTTATGTACTTTCTTAAAACCAATCCCTTGTTTTTGTTAAGTTTGACCACTTTTATCAGCTTGAGTCACATTAGGCTTAACAAACTAACAGTTTTGACAGCACACACATCATCCTCATCATCTGAGGTCCAATCCTCAATGATGACTTCATCCCTATTAATCTTTGATTTAGACACAACTGTTTCATTGACAGACTTAGGTTTTACTATAGTTGCTTCATTTGTGGTACCTACAGTCTTGTTAGTTTCAGTTGTCTTAGACTCTATGATTTTATTTCTAAAAGCATACTCATCTAGTCCTGCAAATGATATATCAGCTCTTAGGGTAGTGGGTCCCTGTAATTGAGGGGTGAACGACATGAAACGCCTTTGCTTTAGTGAACCTATTATTTGCTAGTGTGCTCTCTTCATCACTAGACCTTACCTCAAAAATAGTCAAACTGTTCTCACTATCAGTTTCAGATTTATTACTCAAATCATCCATTTGTGTGCCAAACCCTAATCCATTTTTATCATGAGTACTCATCTGACTATTGAGTATCTTAGTGAGATTCTTTGATGACCCTTCCCTAATTTTCAATGTGATTTCATATTCATCTCTTTCCTTAAACAACCTTTTCTATATTCCAGATTTTAAGTTGTTAATTTTTATTCTGCTACACTTAAGATCATAGGTTTTGAAACTCATATCTCTCACCCCAACCAAATCATTTGCTTTCATGTCCAAGATCCGAGATTTCTAGTGACGCTAAGGCTATCTCAAACCCCTAATTTCTAGTTTAGGCTTTGTTATGCTTTTCACCTCACAAAATCAATAGTTTTTGAAGACATTTAAATGATTCAAGACATTTAGAACATTTTTGTACCTCACTGTCAGAAGAACTTGATGAGCTTGAAGAGGAGATGGCCATCAAAGCATAGTTGACTGGTTCTACTTCAAAATCATTGCTCCAGTCATAGCCTCCTAGACCATCTTGAGCCACAAGTGCCTGAGATGAAGATTCAGTTGTTTGTGCATTGCTCCTGCCATTTGTCACCATAAGGTCTTCTTCCTTGACTCCTTCCAGATCTACATTCTCTAGCAAAATGCCTTTTTCTGTGACAGTTGTAGCATTCAATCTTTGACTTATCAAGAGAAACAGGTCATTTTTCTTTGACGTCCATATTCCTTCCTGTCCTCTGAATGAACTTCTTTACTCTGACAGTCAACATAGCCACCTGCCATCGAAGATCTTAATTCCACTAGTCATCTCCATCCATCAGCTAAAATCCTCATCTCAAGACGAGGACTGTTGTTGGTTGTGGCAACAAAAGTAGTAAGCTATATCAAGAGCACTGGAGTGTATGGAACTTGATTAAATGCCACTCAGCAGTACTAACCCTAAAATCTCCACTGCAAGATACTAACACATTAGTACTGTTAGTATATTCAGAGGAAAGAAAGCCAAGTCTGAGTATTTGATGAGGAAGTTTGAAGATTTTTTTCATTTCGTCTTCTAAACCCTAAGGTTGTTGATATAGGACATCAATATCAATCTCTCAATATCTGGCTATATTTCTCAAGCCCATGCTATTTGACTCCATGAAGGAGGAGACTATCTTAAAAACTTCCTGAGATTAATGGCTTCCTTTGATACAAAGGCTTCAAGCAATTTCAGTTGACTATAAGTGTCTGAAATCTATCATAACCTTATCCAAAGTTTTATAGAGATGCAGTAACCAAAATTTTCACTGATGTTTCAAGACATTCTTGCATCTATTTTGGAAATCCTCATTACTCAAATCTAGATTTTATTGCAATCCACAAAGATTTAGCATCAGAACATGTGAACTTGAGGAGTACCATCAGTATTGCTAAGAGCAAGATGGCTCTTAATCTTTCTTGATTCCTTCTAGCAGCCAATTGTTTTGCGTCTTAGGAACAGGGAAGGGACTAGATTGTTCTCCTGAAGGTGTGCCTCATCTTCCAGATCTCCATTGACAATAATATCCCACAGATTATAATCTGTGTGACAAATGTATTTTCTCATCCTCATACTCCAGATATCGTATTCTCCCTTCTTAATGATAGGGATCTTCATAGCAGTGATTGTTGGTGGAGGAGTATCTTGATCAGCTATCTCTTTGATTTGTAGTAGTTCTGATTCAAAAGAAGTTCTTCTTTTTCAGAGTTTTCTCACAAGCTCTGATACCACTTGTAGGATCCCTTTGCTTAATGGATCTTAACCAATAGCTGTGATAAAGGGTTTGAATTCCTTAGATTCACACGAAACGTACCAAAGAATGAAGACAAAGAATACCCCCCTATGCTTACGCTGACCTGATCAATCAACAATGTAAATAAGAACGACAAACAAAAGCCCCATTAGCTATTGAACTTTGAATACTGCCTCTGGTTACAGATTACAAACTAAAGAATACTAATACATCACTAAGATCTTGTTGTAAACAATATCTACTAAACAATGAGCCTAGGGTTCCTTTTAAAGACAAAGGTCAACCCTAACTGGGCTTAACAAAACGCGTATAAAGAAAATGCCTACTTTCCATAAGAAATCTCATTGCATATCATTAATCTCTAACTAAATTTCTGCATAAGCAGCCTTAACACTTACATAAACAGTAATAACTATTAAATACTGCCAGTTTACTAACATGAAAAACCTCTACCAGAACTAACTACTATACTAGCAAATTAACTATAATACTAACCGAATCAAGTTGATTCTACAAAATTCCATAAACCTGCCGGCTATAAAGCTTTGATTCTACCTTTTTTATAACACGTAAACAAACTCAAAACAACCACAAACTCCTCAATAAGCAAAAGCACAATCATATAAAGCAAATAAAAATGAAGCTTAAACCTAACAGATTCAAACTTAAACTCTTAACCTTAAAAAGAGATTGTATAACACTTAAAAACTAAACAAACTGAATCTTAGGAACTAATGTTAAGCTAAACTAAAATGACTCAGTTGCAAAAACAGGTTTTGACCCGTGAAAATATTTAAACCACACACCTTTAAGTTTCTAGAAAATCTAATTGTAAACTAGCTTTATGACTGATTGAAGCCACAAAATACCAAGACCAAATGTTAAATAGCTAACAAACCAATATTAAGCACATTATCACTATCCAATAAGCAGATAAATACGCTAAAACAGATTAAGCAATAACACTTAAAGCAGTAAAGTAACAGATAGTAAGAAACTTTAAGCAAATTGATCATCTAAACTATAAAACAAGCATCATAAGCCTATAAACATCATAATCAAACACAAATAAGCAAAAATAAACAGACAATAAGCACAAATAAGCAGTTAGAATAGTAAAATAATCTAAAAAGGGAAAAATGAAACTTACAAAGTCCTTGCTTAAAACAGGGCAAATAAGCTCAAAAGAGCTTATCTACAAGCTCTAGCTTATCTAAGAATAAGCAAGCAGTGTCCACATAAGCCCAACCCATGTCTGCTAGTTATCCAAAAAGCTGTGGTATAAAAGAGTGGATATATATATATTATATATATAGTTATATATATATATATATATATTAATATATAGATAAAATATATATCTATATATTAATATATATATCAATATATAATAAATATATATATAAGGATTTGTAAAATTTTCTTAATACTTTATAAATAGAATGGAAAACAGCTTAACAATATGCTTAAATAAGGTCTTATATGAGCTTAAGAAAGATTCTTGATAACTTTTAAACACAAATGAGTAAAACAGGTTTTAAGCTAAAACTTTAAATTTCATGAGCCTATTTATAAAAAACTAACTATGTGAAAAGGGCTTACAAATAGGTGAAAAAAAACTTAAGAAAAACTAACTATGCCTCAAGGGCTTACAAATAAGCCTATTTATAATAAGCTAAAGAAGATTCTAGGACTTGTGCTTTCTTTGTAGAGAGCTCCTGCGGTGTGTATTAGTTGTGTAGAATGTCTTCAAAGAACAATCTTGGCCATTGAAATTGAGTAGAGCCTAAGTCTTATGATCTTAGCCATTGATCTCTTGTCTTGTTCCTTGGACGAATAGGGATGCTAAGGATTGCCAAGGTGGATTTTGGTGGGATAAGGTGTGTAAATGTGTTGGTTGACATAGGGGAGAAGAAAGGGGGATAGTGTCTTGTCTGGTAGTGAGAACAGGACAGAACCTGGAAGATGATGAATAGTGTTCGAGCAATTTTTGAAAATTTGGAAAATTGGCAAGAATGGTCCCTGAGGTTATATAGAGATATTACAGGGATGGTCCTTGAGGTTTGCAAATTTGGCCCTCTTGGTTATAGTGATGTTTGCACCGTTAGTTATTTTAAGGACTAACAGAGTAAGGGATAAAAGGGCTTTGGAGTTAACGGGAGTTATAAAGGGGCTTTGGGTTTGGGCTTGTTTGTTGGGCCGATTATAGTTAAAAAGAGTCTTGGGCCTTTGTAAGTCTTTAAGTCTTGTAATATATAAGTGGGTTGACCCGGGCCCACTAGGTGGGTACGGGTGGGCCTACTTTTGACAATTTAGGTTTTTGGGTTTGGTGTTTGCGCGAACTTTTCCCATGCCACTCCCAGGGTTGACTTTGACTTTGACTTTGACTTGGCCTTTTTGACTTCTCACTGTCTTTCCGTTCTCGTACTCGGTTTTGTCGTTTTGGCTTCGATTTTGTCCTTTTCTTAGATATCCGTTACATGCATAATACAAATGCAAAACATACAAATACAATGTATTTTTGGTACGTTTTGGTCATTTAAGTCCATTTTTAGTGGTCAAAGGTATGTGTAATTAAACACATACCAGGGGTGAATACGTTTTTGATTAAAAATTAAAAACTTTTGTATCAAATACCCGAACAATTGTGACTTAATATGGAAAATACTAAATATAATCTATGACTATTAAGACAATATAAATCATAAAGAAATCATGTAGTCACAACACAAGCATACACAACAATCCACAACATAAGCATAATTAAATCATAAAGAGATAACAATATGTAAAGAGAAAGCAAACCGAACATGATGATTTATAGTGGTTCCGTCACGGATCTCCTCTCCGCCCTACTCTACTCCCCGAGTACCCAACTCGAGAGTTACTTCACTAGATCAACAAGCTCCCTTCTCGGCGGAGAAAACCTTACACAACGTTGCTTACACTTTATCCGGTACTAAGCTAAATACCGAGTCCTAACACCGGTAGAACCAACCCATCGTCACTTACACTTTATCCGGTACAAAGCTAAATACCGAGTCCTTACACAAAGGTAGAACCAACCCAAAACCCCATTATGTTTTCTGACCCAACATAAACAAACCTGTGTTTTATGACTCAAAACTAAAACCATCTAAAAACAATTGATACCATAGTGAATACAATAAAGATCCAAGACATATGTGTTACTTGGATATGAATGCCTAATCTATATGAACTTCCATTGATATGAAGCCTTCAAATGGATGATGATGATGAGATCTTCAATCTTGTAGATTACATGTATGTATGCTTTGGTGGTGGAAATGACATGATCTTAAAGGCTTTCTTTGGTGAATTATCATGAAAGTATGCTTACAACAAGATGAGTGTTAGAAGCATTATAATCATATAACCATGGGGTGTTTAAAATGAAAATCTACAGATCTAAATGAGTGAAAAATGGTGGGAAAAGTGTGTGAAAAGTAGTGAAAAACGGATTGAAAAGGCTCCTCTATTTATAAGAAAAGCTGAACAGAACCGCCTACTGTTCACCAATGGAACTGGCTTGTAAATCAAAGGGAACCAGCGGAACCGACATGTAGTAACAAAATCCAAATTTTGATTTGCAAAATCTTGAAAGATCTTATGCAATCTTGGAGAGATTTTTCCAGATTTGGTAAGATATGGTGATGTCATGGATAAGGTAAAATTACAAGCTTTTTTCTTTTAAAGAAATATGTTAAAGTAAAATGTATATATTCTTAAAATGTAAGTTACTTGTGTTTAAAAATAGGGTTAATTGCCTAAAAATGTATTATACTTGCCACTTTTTGTTATTGTATGTAGACAACTATTTTTTTTGCCATTGTGTCGCTCAACTTTTGAATTCGTGCTATTGTGTGTATTTTGCGACTATTTGTGCATGTAAAATGACCATTTTACCCTTCAAATTTTGAAAACAGTTAGGGTAAAATGGTCACAAAATACACACAATAGCACAAATTTTAAAGTTGAACGACACAATGGCAAAAAAAATAGTTGTCTACATACAATGACAAAAAGTGGCAAGTATAGTACATTTTTAAGCAATTAACCCTTAAAAATATGCAAAGTGTGAACTTATGTTTGATCATAATGCAACATAACAAACATGTACGAACCTGTGTTGTAACATACGAGGAATCGAGACGTGGAGATGTGTTGATGTATATTGACACAAAATATAATTACGAGTAACTTTACAATTTACGTTATGTATTACAAGTTACATGTTTGTCATCAACAAAACAAACGAGACTGTGTAGATTAAATACCGTAATATTTGCACTAACACCAACAATTTATACAAATGAAACATAATAACTTCCTCAAGGTACATAATTTACTGGATTTAATAAATTATATGGTATAACAAATAATGACAAGTTTCAAGTCATACATAAAGACACTTTAAATCTGCTATGAACTGTAAGATTTTGCGAGATAATATAACTGTGAAGCTAACCAACGACGTATTTTGCGACACACATATAGAAGACGTTATTTCAGCGACATGTTTTGCGACACAAGCAAGGGAGGCAGTAAATGTGCGACTTCTATTGCGACTTTCAAGCATGCCTCTTTAGATAGCGACAAGCATTGCGACATGTATCGCGACATCATTTACCTTGAGAATATGTCACGACATGTCTTGCGACATCTATCGGCGGTATGACGCTACTAATGTCAGAAATTTGCGATATTCTAGTGTCTATCGCTAATTTCGTCGCTATTTTACCAAATTCTTGTAGTGAACTAGATCCAATATGGTCTAACAATGAGGGTTATAGCTACAGTAGAAAGATCAAAGGTTGTTTCAAATATCACGCGTGTTTCAAATACCATGCGCCACTTTAAAGTTTGAGGAAGCAAAAAAGAGTTATAATATTCTTCACTTGAGTACTCTAGTTTGGTTTGGACTCGTTCTAAATGTGTCTACCGTATCTGTTCCTTCATTAAGGATTCTAAGGCTTCAAAATTGGCTTATAGGAAAGCATGACTAATCACTAGTTCAGGATTAACCGAAGCAGACGCACGGTTCGTGGTTGGAGTTTCATGATGAGTTCTAGTAGTGAATGTGGAGGCATTAATAGGAGGTGAGTTTTTCGTATTGGGAACGAGTAAATGGGTTAAAGTTGATAAACCCGTAAGGGTGTGTTGATCCCAATCCTTGATCGATTCTTTAGCTTGTATAAAGAATATGTTACCTTGGATAAATCCAAAATAACACTGATAGAAACTTTGT
>BQNB010030027.1:0-36697 GCA_026074375.1 Tanacetum coccineum
GTTTTCAGGGGTCAATAGAAATTGTTTTTCTTTATCAGTTTTAGAGTAACCGCAACAAAACTAATTCCATTATGTCACCCCCATTTAAATTCTTAAATAATCATAATTTGACTAACACGCTGAGTTATCTAGTTACCAAAAAATCAAACTATTAATGTAAACCTGAACACTTAAAGGGGTGTTTGGAATTACCTGTTCTTAGCAGATACTTACAAACCATTTCCCGACATCATTGATGATTCTTCTTTGACTTGAAATTTAGCAAATACAACATGTTAGCCACTGTTTGTATTACCACGCTTCAGCAATGGCAATGCCATGATTATGAGGAATGTATTACCACACTTCGCTTAGCCAGAGATGCAATGCCATTGTTTACGGGCGCACACTTTTCCCTTGTCAGAATAAATATGTGAAGCTGAAGTGGTAATACATTTCGTGTCCAGTTTCGCCAATGTTAACTACAGATTGGGGGTGTTTGTTTCGGGTTATATTACCTGCTCATGGCTTATTTGGTTTTTGGCTTATGTTTCATAAGCTCACTTTGTGTGGCTTATTTTAAAGCTTTTAGGCTTATGTAGGTTCATTATGCATAATAAACTTGTATAAGCCGAAAAGTTTCAAAATAAACTACAAAAAGTGAGCTTATGAAACATAAGCAGGAAAATAAATAAGCCATAATCCGGCTACATAAACCGAAAGAAACAACAAAATTACTAAAACAATAGCCACTCTAAAAAAGGAGTGTGAAAGACGCTCTAACAAACAGCCAAAAGATAGCTTTTTTGGGTGGGAAATTTGAAATGCTTGAACGTACCAAACGTCAGACAGCGAAAAGCAAAACTATGCAATGCCGAAACACTTCAACATTATTATATCTTAATATAAAGTCGCACCTACGTGAAGTTGACTATCTACGTTACTATAGATGATGCAATATATAATACTAACGCCACGTACACCTTGTTTCAACAGCCTTGATGATAGTCCAACTTGAACAACAAAAATCGCTAAGGGGGTGCTTGGGACTGTTTATTTTTTCTGCTTATGCTCATGCTAAAAAATAAGTAGTACTTATAACGGCAAAAAAAATAGTTTTAATTAAATTTAAAATAAGCACATGAAAATAAGCAGCCTCCGTGCTTATCAGAAACTCCAAACCCTAATTTCAAAATAAAAATAATTGAAAACATATACCTCAAAAGCCTTAGCTGCAAACATCAACCCCCAAATATTAAAGCTGCAAGAAACCCAAATTCACGTCCAAACAAACAATCGAAACCAAAACCCCAAATTTCATGTTCATCTCACAAAATCCCTAATTCTCAATTGAAAACAACCACCCTGAAAAAAAACATACGCAAACAAATTAAAGCCTGGTAAACTTACAAAACAACTTAGGGTTGAATCAACACATGCAATCTCGCGGGTTTCTTCTTTAGATTTGAATCAACACATGCAATTTCTGCAACACTAACCTGCCCCTTCTTTAATTTGCCATTCGCTGTTGTGCTTTTGGATTATGTTTGGTGGGAAAAGATAACGAATCGGTTGGGAGGGTGGAGTATTTTTTAGGAGAGACAGAGGAACAGTTGTGGCGGATATCCAAATGAAGAAACACGTGTGCCGGGATATTAAATGACTTCACAAACAGGAACGGGTCTAGCCTTGAGAATGAGAGCAGAAAATTTGGTTGTACCCAAATAGCGCATCACAGTGACGGATATTTTTGTTTATGCTTCTGCTTATAAGTAACATACTTATAAGCCGATTTAAAATTTTGGTTACTCACATTAGTTTAATTTCAAACAACTACAATACTTAGATTATATAATAGATTGAGGAGGAGTGGTGGTCTTATACCTCAGTTCCACGCTTGACATAAATTTTATGCAACTATTCAACATGAGATTCAACATAAGCATCTCTTGCATCACCTTGGCTACTCCATCCGTTTGATGGATCGTAAACTTATTAACGATCTCAACGCCTTCTAAATACAATTTCAAAGCAAAACACATTATTCATCATTAAAATTTTGTGTTAAATAGAGGTTTACAATATATCTAGTACAACAAATTTAAAACTTGTGTTAAGGTTAAAACAACCAAAAAAAACTAACCACAAATCTAATTCTCTCAAGACTTTCATCAAACACCTAGTAGCCACAAAACCCCTTTTCCTAATCCACATCAACTTCTTCAATAGGCAAAGTCTATCTTTAAAGCAACAATCTTTATCATACATTTCACCATCAGAAACGAAGCCGTAAATTTTTTTCAAATTCAAGATTTTTTTAAAATCCAGTTTTATTTAAGGTAGGGTTTAAACACATTAAAATTAAAAATAAATACATCATAAATTTAAAATTCGTACCGTCTAATCGGAAGAGTTCGCCGGACATGTAGGTGTATTCAGTTGTGTGTGAATGTGTGAAAGTGTGAAAGGACACGTAGCAGTTACACGTAATTTATTCTTCGGGTCGTGGATGTGAGTAATAAATAAAAGCTATATATAAATGCGTCGGTCGGGTAGAGGGCGAACCGGCGGGTTCCGGTGATGTTTTCCGGCGGGTCGACCCGATTCTCGGCAAAGGCATTAAATGCGTATTGGCTTGGATCATCGGAAGACGGTGACAATGAGTCTGCTATGAAGCCGGATACGGTAGCGGCGATCAAATGTATTGATCTTAATAACATGAGATCTGACCGTTTGTAGAGAGAGAGAGAAAGATAGGTGGGAGAGAATGAGGGAGATGAATGAAAAAGAGATGGGGGCGGTGGAAGAGAGGGTGAGAAGACACGTAAGGCTTAACCCGAAAAGCAAAAGGGTCGGGCGGATTTTCATAAATGCATTTAATAAACGCCTCGGGGAACGATCTTTCTCCACCAGCTAACACACCATTTGACTGATATCTCTACCTTGGTAACTAAAATATACTTTTCTCACATTTTCCTAAATAAAAATATATAATATAATTAAAATATCTGACATTTCCTCTCTCTTCATTTTATCTCTTCACTCTCTCTCAAAACTAAAACATTAAACCCACCGTCATCAACAATCACACCATCATGTACAAGATCTGGGATTTTGATTTATATACAGGATCTGTAATTTGTTGTTAAATTTGGATTTATTAAAAGCAAAAAGATTAAATAAATTTTAAATGTGTCATGTCTAATATAAAAATGGATTATGGTGATTGCGGTGGCAGGCGTAGGTGGCACGGGTTAGATAGAAGATAAGTTTGTGATGAGAGGATGCATATATAATGTGGAGGAGATAACGATGAGCCAATGGTGTTCAAATGACGACGGCGCCGCCACCTCGTTTTAAACCACTACCGCCGCTGTCACCTCCGGTCGAAGCGTCACTGCTACAACCGCCGCACCATCAAACCGTCGTTGTACCTCCGGCCACCACCCGTTATGAAGAAGAGCGTGTTTGTGAGATGCCTCCGGCAAACCATCCGTTCTTTTGGTTTAGTTTTTCATTGATCCGTTAATGAGAAAAATATAAAGGTTTTTTCTAACATGTGCCCCAGGGGCACATGATAAGGTGGGGACAGAAGGCTGTGTGTTACAGTTTGATTGGTTAGCATGTGATTGTGGGGCCTGATAATTATTAATAATAATGATTGCTAGCCAATGAGACTGTGACACGTAACCTTTGTCCCCACATTATCATATGCCCATGAGGCACATATTAGAAAAACCCAAATATAAATAATAGAGCAACTACGATTTGTTGGGCTTTGTTAGTGTAGACTTGTTTTGGGAATGAGGAAAGGAGAAAAGACGTGAAGTCAAAGTCAACGCTGGTGTGTTGATACTAAACTGATGGGGTCTGAACCCGCTAAGCCTTATAATATAAGGGGCCGTTTGTTTTAGAGGTGTAGAATGAAAGAATGGTATCATTGTTTGATACAACCGTTTGGTTTGTGAAAATTTATAGTAATGGAATTTAAATGGTGTCAGAAACCCCAACCAGAGAGCAAAAAAATATGAGCTGGACATAATCTAAACCGCATAAATACACCTTGAAAATAATCCGAGCCACATAAATTGATGCAAAATTTTCGGTGGCTTCATATGACTTATTCTACTTATTATTAACCCACGTTTTATATACATGCATGTGAAGATAAGTACAAGATGTGGACTTTATTCAGATAGAATGATAGTAACATATCTTCATTCAACTAACTTCCATAACATCAGTTTCTTCAATCTTTAATTTAAATCAACACACACAAAACCATTAACATACCTAATTAAAAAACACACACATGATGAAACTCTCTCATCTCACTCCCAAAACTACACAAATCTCAGCCGATAGCCGACAACAACACGGCCACCATGTTTTGATGGTTGTTTTGATTTTCTTTTTAGATCTATTTATTGTTTTTTTAAATCTTTTGACATTTTTTTCAGATCTACTCGCCGGATTCTTTCACTACTGCCGACACTGAGTTGCCGGACAAGCTTTGTCTCTGCTATTTTTATAGATCTAACTGATATTGTTGGTGGATTGCCTTATTTTTCGCATATCTACACGTTTGTTTGTGTGTGTTTACTCACAAAGTGCCTTTGATAAATATCTAATCTAAAATTGCTCTTTTTTAATATGTTGGTTGTCAATGGTTAGAGCTGCTTTTGGTTTTTTCTTAAAGCTGGCGTTCAAGTTCGCTGGGTTGGAGTACCTGTACGCCAAGGTTTTTTCGTTTGGCATCTTCGTCGGTTTTGAGGATGGTTCTTCTTTTCATCCTTCTCTCGGGACTTGTTTGGGGTTTCATCAAAATCCATCCAGAAGTGAAAACCGGTGGCTCGGCCTCCGGGATGGGGGGTTTTTCTTTTGCCGAAGTGAAAACCGATCCGTCGGCCTTCGTGTCAAAAGTTTTTTCATCCCTTTTGATTCCCTCGCAGTTAAAGTCTCGGGATTTTTCCATTTTTTGATGTTATGTATTTTTTTTTTTGACTCTATTGTACTTTAAGTTTCTAGCGTCTTGCTAGTCTCTTTATTTTATATATTCCATCTTTGCCGTTCAAAAAAAAATTATGAGGGACGTCCAATCTTTCTTGCATTGTTCTTTTTGGGTTTGACACAAAATTTGTACAATTAAACAAAGTATCAGCACACACACGAATAATATATAGGGAAAATATTAACTATATTTTTGTGTAGCCAATTGGCTACAATTTTATGCTATAATTGTGGGTTTCTGAGTCCTGTTTGCGGGTCCCTAAATCCTGTTTGGGAGTCTCTGAGTTATTTCTTTTGTATTTTAGGTGAAGGATTGTAGCCAATTGACTACAAAAATTATAGCCAAGCTATCCCCTAATATATAATACATGCAGTTGGGCTAAAATCTCAATATTTTTATAAAGAATGAAAACATAAAATTTCAAATATTTACCTAAAGCAAAAGAATAATTATATCATCTTTGAATATGAGAATAAAGTAAAAGAATATAGAAAAGGGAGTAAAAAGTTTTACAAATGCTTCTAGCACATCGAATCATGGGACCTAGCACATGGAATTATGGGTATAACTAAAATGAGAGACCCATTGGATAATGAGACATATAAAAAAGTTTATTTTTACTTAACTAAAATGATGCATAAAAAGTTTATTTTTACTTAACTAAAACGGTTTTTTATAATCAAAAGTTTAAAAATTAGTCCACCCCTTAATAAAATAAAACATAACAAAAAGAACCACCTTTCCAACTTTATTAATGGGGGTAAATTATACATATCCCATAAAAAATCATTTGTACATCTGTTTTTCCGGTTTTTTTATCTATTTAATATTTTTTAAAATTTTTATTACTTTGTTTATATTATAAAACTGTGAATCTGAAAGTGCGGAATAAAAATTATAAAGTTTAACAAGTAAAAAGTATGAAACTGTCAAAAAATACGAAACAAAACCTGATATAAAACTGCGTTGCATTGTAAAGAGAATGATACAAAAATAATCTTTGCTACTTTTCAGAGGGTCATAGGGTACCAATAGTAGTACCCTTATTAATATTTTTCACGACAATAGTTTAACTTTTGTTCTTAAAATAATCAAATATATTACGGAGTATTAATAAAGTTAATATCTATCAGGGTACACATTATTTAGCCACATGCTTGCACAATGTATACTTATTTAGCAATCAAAAGAGTGAACTAATTTGACATTATATCACTAAACTTATAAATCACAAAATGCTAATGTTAAGCAAACGACATATTTTATGAACGATACCGACTAAAGCAACCAACACATTCATAAGAGTTCAGCAATATGAACCATGTTTATCAAAAAATCGTGTCATTTTAGCTTATTAAGTTTTTCTTTTAATTTTAGACGTTATAACAATTCTTAATTTATAAATAACCGTCTATCCGTGCAACGCACGGGTATTGTTCTTGTTCCTATTGTAGCATCGTTAAAGGAAGCGTATGACGTGATATCGGTTAATCAACTAATCTATACTACTTATAAAATAAAAACGTCACTTTCTTTTTATTAATGCACAAAAAAAATTAAGTAATACAACTTATTAAGCTTATGGTATAATCCTTAAATGCAACTTGATTTTAAGTAACGCATATCATAAAGCTTATGGTATAATCCTTATGCGCACAAAACTTATATAGTTTATAAGTAACACAAGTTTTAATGCTATGTATACAATTATTTAATGCAACAATGCACACATATAATTAATGTTATAATTAATGCTATTATTAAAATACCATATTACTTCAAAATACAATTAATATAATAATACATTATACAAACCAGTATTAATCAATAATACCAAAAAACCTTTCTTCTAAGCATTTGTCAAACCTGCAAGCCAAACTTTTCAAACAATGAACGCAAAAATTGATCATTTGATTGTACTGATTACTGTAACAACAATTAATTAACATTAAACATCTTATGTTTAAGAACACTTTTTATAATTACAATCATTATACGACAATATGACTCAAAAAACATTTATGATTACATTTTCCCGTTTTGATTATTTAATTTTGGAAACACAAAATTTAAAAAAGAAGGTGTATTAAACGGAAACGAAAAATGTGAATGTCACGTGTATCTAAAACAAAGTTTTTGAGAATCAAACTTACTTCAAAACGCGATTTTTTTATGCATAATACAAAACAAAATACATCAGCTTATCATTTTTCGCCACGACAACTGCTTTGACACTAGCAACGCTACAATATATGCTATTATTAAATGAAATATGTTGCTCATAGTCTCATACATAAAGTTATCCAGCATAAAAATCTAGCTATCTATAAAGCTGTTGTAATGGAAAATGATGATCAGAAAAATCGTTCGTCAGAAATCATGATTGCAAGATACCCGCCACTGCAACGCGCGAGTACCCTGCTAGTAGTCTATTAAAAGAATTAGGCGTGACAACATGTCATTTGGGCTCCACTCAGTGTTACATCAGCATCTCTACTTTCAACATTCAAATTCTAAAACACCCATTGACCCACAACACCTCACAACATATCATTTGGGCTCCATCTACCCACAATTTTATTTTCTTATTATTTTTTTAAACAAACTATATTTTATTCGTTCAGATATATTACAATACGAAAAAAGAAAAAAAAATACACGAAAACTTAAAAATATATAAAATTTCAAACACGGTTTTTTTTGAAGGATATTTGTAATGAAGACGAATAAACTGAAGGACGAAAATCGTTTCCTTACTCATTTTATTTGGCTTCATATAAATATCCTCCAAAAAACCCCAGATAAAATTATAATACATAAACAAATACGACATTGAAATAAAAATACAAATTACGCTACGATACAAAGACACAAATCATCGTATTTGTTTTCTTTGTGCATCCAACAGATTTTGTGATTGATATTGTATAAGTGACACACAAGTCCAATACGTTTTCTTAACCTCGTAATCTTTCCAGGCTTCATCGTCCAAAAATTTCTAATGTCTTACTGGCGAAATATCATTACATTCCGCCCATTGTTTCTTCAAATCTTCTTTGGCCGCCATTGCTTGTTCAAATAGCGTGATAACGCCCAAATCGCTTCTTGACGAGCCGCATCGTCTTCGGCACATTGTTTATGAATATACGGTTGGATTTCTTCAACTGTATGGGGGAGAGAACAAACCATTTTTATATGAGAAATGTGTTTTTGATAGAGAAGTGTGTGAAAATTTCAGTTAAAATGAAGTGTTATTTATAGAATGTAAAAAAATGGGCTGATTTAAAATATTTTTTTTGTCTAAAAATGTATCCGTTACATTTCAACAATTTAATTTTTTTTTTCTTATCCACGCCGTGTATTCGACGAATACAACAACCACGGGGAGAGTCGGTGTCACGAGGCCCTTTCAGCGGCGTCGAATGATGTGCCACATTGAATTCGGCGCAACATACCGCTGCCACACCCAATGCTTCTAAGTATGAACGATTTCGTAATTTTACTCTCTTCATATTTTTTATACAAAATAACCAGCAAATCTCACCATTGTCTTTTAAAAAAACCACCAACACCCATACTCCTACGCCCATGTTCTTACACCACCAACAATCTTTATCTTTTTATATGTTCCCTAAAAAACTTCTTAATTTCATATGTACTCAAGCCAACTCCAAAATAAATATCATATATATACTCATTCTTAGCCATTATCAAATTTGTAAAAGTTTAATCCTTCTGTTATGAAACATAAAAAGTAGGTAACATATTACTACTTGGTTGGAATATAGTGGGGCACATCCAAATATTTGCCACGAGCTGAAGAAGAAGTGGATGAAAAAGAGAGTTACAAGATCTTGATGAGCACATCCCCATCTTACCAACTAAAAGTTCGTTAAATACGAAAAGAAAATGTGTCGAATTGGGTACATTTTCAAACGATTATCCCAAAACTATACGCAAATAAATCTCGCATGGCGTTTGTTTAAACTTATTCCTTTTGTTTAAGCTTATTTAGCTCTGCTTATGTTTTATACTACTAATAAAGTTTGAGTAATTAAATTAAAATAATTATAAATTATTAAATTTGATTACTGTGATATTTTCTCTTGTATAACATAAATAAGATTATTTAAGCTCAAAAGTTACTTTAAACAAACATTATGTGATATGTGACACCTGCGAGTCTCCCGTCAGTGAAAGATAAATTAAGCTAATTCACAAACATGCACCGTGGGGGAAATGATTAAAATAAAAATACTATATCTTTGAGAAGTGTAAAAAAAATAAAATTCAAATACAAAATAAAAAACCCTAGCACATAAAAAAAGTTGTGAACACTTTTGATTCTTTATAATGGTTTTTTGATGCACATAAACTAAAATTTTAATGCACAAAAAGGTAAATGTGACGCAACACATTTTAAAGTTTTTTACATGTTATGCACAAAAAGAAATTAATACAAAATATCGACTTATAAAATTTTAATGCAACGTCGTTTTTTCCGTAATTGTTTTGCATCAAAACTGTACACTTAAAAAAAAAATCTTTCACAACTTTTTTCTTCACCAAAGTTATTTTGTGTAACTCTTTAGGAATTTTTTAACAACATTTTATGTTTCTTAGTCATACTAGACGGGTACCCGCGCAATGCGGCGGCGGGTACCCGGTAACTCAATATTGTGACGAGCAAATAGTATTCATTTATGCAACACCAAACAGTCGTTTATATATAAATCCCAACTTTGACAATTATGCTTTAGACGTAACAAATGTAAGTAAAACCCATTAGAAGAACATAAAGCTTTCGATCTAACATCAATACATCATCCTTATTACATAAAGCTTTTAACTAACTATTGTCTTAACACATTAATGCAGGATTTGCAAACATACTCCATGGCTATATACACGTAGTAATCATCTTCAAATGCATTGTGAAACTGAACCACATTCTCGTGACCACTTAATGCTCGCAATATTTTAACTTCTTGCTTGACATCCTTGACACGAACCGGAAGGATCATCTGTTACAAAAATGCAAACTCCACAATATTGAGTATATAACATTTCAGAGAAACAGGTTTTCTAGTATATAACATTTCAGAGAAACAGGTTGACATTGCCAGCTCTAAACAAAAGGATCCAAAGACCGATTAGACCGAACAAAACCAGAAAAGCATCATTGGTCCAAAAATAAAAAAGCTTGAAACCTTTAGATCTACGATTTGTGAGCATCCATTGGCGTCGAGTTTCTTGAAGAAGTTGTGGGAAGTAGCTCCTGGGCTTGAAGTGAAATTAGAACTATCATTTTCCCAATACAAAAAGCTTGTAACTATTAATAGTATTTGTGAAGTTGCAGCTTTTTGTGACGAAAGACGGTTCAAGTACAGAGTTTGGGCTCGGTTCCCGATCACGGAGAAACTTCCGGTATTCATAGTCATCTCTATTTATTCGCTTTTGCCCCTAGCAACAACAAGAACATTCAGATTAATGATCATTTATAAACTGCAACAACAATACAAAAAGAAAACCTTGTATCTTGTTCAGATCATACCAGTTCGAGCTTTTGTTGCTTATTCATAAGTTGTAAATGATCATTTGTAGAAAATCCGTAACTTGAATTATCTCTACTGATAGTGGCAATGCCGATCTTGTGTTTTAATGTGTGAGGCTTGTGAGATTGTTATGAATCTCCATTGAGCTTTTTATACCAAGTATGTTTGGTCGGTTACAAGTATGGCTTAAATGGGCTAAGGCTGTTACAAATATGAATGTAAATGCATTTAAATTTTTAAATGTAACTTTTAATTATTTTTAAAGACATTTAAATGGCATAATTTTCACTCTTAGCCAATAACTTCCCTATTATAGTAATATTTTTTACTTAAAATTTTAAGTACTTCTAATTTTAGAAATTGGCTAAATGCTTTATAAAGTAGTAGAGATGTATGGTTCATGAATTTGTGATGGTTTGTGTTTAAATGATGACTAATCAATTGTATAGCCATGGTATAGAGTACCTAAAGTGTTGAAGATGATTTGGGTCGAATTGAAAGCATTTTAGGTCGAATTTATGAAAAGAAAAAGTATAACCCTTAGGTACGGAGGGCATTATGATGTTTTGTAAAATTTACATAATATTAATCATAACTCCGATTTAGTCATGCCATAAGTCGATGGAAAGGTATAAGAGATGAGTTGATTCTAGGTAAAAGTATGTTAGATTGAATAACTACCAGCATCACAAAAACTTAAATTAAGTAAAGCTATTTTCTTTTTCAAAAGTTTGGTGTGGCCACCTCATGTTTGTTCCTGACAAAAATTGAATCTGAAAACTATCACATTAAGGAGATGACAGACGCAACACTTTTGACACAACTACGTAAGTGCTTAAATTACATTGTAGTATAGTTGTATGTAGCCTATGCGCTACAGCTGAAAATATTAGTCGTATAACTACATCAAAATTGTTAGAAGTTAGAACTGATAAAACTTAGTCATGGAGTTACAAGCCTCCACTAGTCCATAGGCTACATGGATTTAAAAAAATTGTCGGTACAAATAATAGTCCAATCCGTGACCAAAAAGTTGTTCTTCAAAAGTTAAAAGTTGCAGGGGCCTATCGATAAAGACCACATAATGCTTTTTTAACTTTTCAGTTTCACTATTATAAAGTTCATATAAATCCATAATAGTACGTTCTAGTTTCAGCTTTTTTATACATCTTTCAATATGATTGAAACTATTTCCTTTATATTTATTGATACAAGTTACTCCCCTCATTACAACAATATATAGTTTTGATTTTCATTTTAGTTCATAACCACATGATGATGTTTACTGGAATATTTGTGTCAAACATAAAGTAATATTTATGTTTAAACCAGAAAGTGTTACCAAAATAAAGATAACACAAACCAAACAAAAACATGTATTTGTGATTGCCATGGTACATTGAGTTGTCAATTCTGATTTCCCCTAATGGAAATTTTTTAACTTATCTTTTAATTTA
The DNA here is from genome assembly GCA_026074375.1 of Tanacetum coccineum. Taxonomy (NCBI): domain Eukaryota; kingdom Viridiplantae; phylum Streptophyta; class Magnoliopsida; order Asterales; family Asteraceae; genus Tanacetum; species Tanacetum coccineum. Next base: position 12,003 of record BQNB010030027.1, read on the forward strand.
ATTAGCAAAAAAGTATCAGAGAGATTTCTTTTGGGTTTATTGAAAATAACATATTTTATATGCAATTGTTTTAGTAGCTTTAGAAATTTGTCCTTTTGAATGATTAATTAAAGTTAATAATAATGATAAATATAAACATGGTGCATGATTAATCATAAACACGCAACTATTTTGAACCAACTAGCTACTTTAGGAGTATGTCGATAAACTAAAACCAATGTTAAAGCTTGTTACTTTCTTTTTTCTTTTGCATTCTAGCCTCAGCCAACTAGCTTTTCTTCTCACAAAAATGAAATATTCGAGAGAATAAAAATGTGCATGTTTGTTATCCTTCGAAAAAAAAAGTCTATATAAACACCTACATATTTGCGATTATCCATCTACCATAATTTCTCCCTTTCTATCTCTCTTTCACACAAACAAACACAAGTGAAGATAATCATGAGGACTTCAATGAAGATGTTTGCAACTCTTTTGCTTGTTGTCATGTGTCTTATGGCCAATGGTACTAATCTATCTCATTTCTCCTAGTTGCACACATGTTTTAATTTTTTGTAGAAACAAACTATCCTCAAAGCTATCGTATCAAAACTTGTAACTTTATTTTGTGTTACGTACTTTGTATATACAGAAATGGGTGGTCCGATGGTAGTCGAGGGGAGAACATGTGAGTCACAAAGCCACAAGTTCAAGGGGACATGTTTGAGTGACACAAATTGTGGAAATGTGTGTAGTAATGAAGGGTTTCATGGTGGAAAGTGTCGTGGTCTTCGTCGACGTTGCTTTTGCACCAAACATTGCTAGATCGATCTATTTAGCTGCTTCGTACGTGTGTGTCCTTTAATTTAACTTAAATGCTTAGTTTGAGCTGCTTTTAGCTTATTGTACGTGTGTGTTATGCTGAATGTTGCATGAATAAGTTTGCTTGGTTGATAAAACCGCAATATGTATCGTGTGTTGGGGTCATCGTATCCATGTAATGTGATTTCTCAATCACCTTTCTTTTAACTGTATGTATTCTATCCTCTCTATGCGTATATGTGCATACACATGGCTAATTTAATTTGCAACTAATTAAGAAATAAGCCGAACAAGAAGGATTAAAATCAGCCAGTCAAGCTATTCGGTGTGCACTAAGAGCATCCACAATGGTGGTTGATAAAAAGTTTTATAATACTATGAAGAGGTTTATACTTTTGTTAACCATAATGGAAACCTAGTTTATGCTTACATGGAATGAAAAGGTCTAAGATATTGAACCTCTTCAAAATTTAATGCATTTGCAATATGTATGATGTTTACAAAGCTTTAAGATATTTAAGTATAGTGAAAATAGGTTTATACAACCAAAAGGTTCATGAATTAATGCCATTAATCAATTATAAACCTTTACAAAAGCTTTACCATTGTGGATGCCCTAAGAAATAAGCCGAACAAGAAGGATTGAAAGATAAAGATGTGTGATTACAGACTTGTGTCCCAGGGGCACATGTTAAAAGGAGTCCTATTGACTGCGTGTCATCTTCTCAATGGTTAGAAAAACCTTAAGGCACAAGTAAGAAAAACCTTTAGAAAAAATAATGTTTTTTTACTAAAATTAATACTAGGATTCATTGGGGTCCTGTGATGCGCATACACTCTATTAATTGCATAAATGTATAGGTATACAAACTCGTATCTTTAGACACGTATATTAAGTGGGTTCACTAAAAAGTAGTCAAACCACCAAATAATATACGAAAAAGCAAAAGGTAGAACCGAAAGTTATTTAAAATATCAAACCTTACAAGAAAGGGAAAAAAAAAGGAGGAGAAAAAGTAAAACCGAAAAAGTAGCAAAAGATGAGAAAATGTGCGACCGTTATCTTTAGAATTCTTACAGATCGATTAAACACAAGTTATCAATAGAATTTTCACAAAATACATAATACAATAAGGTGACTAGTTTTCAAACACCAGAACATAATGTTTAAATTAACGTGAGCTGCATTACATGCATATAGCATTATCCCAAAAGATACTAACCAATTGAGTACAGCATCATAGCTAGCCGATTACGGTGTGAAAAACTTCACACGCTTGTTAGTTTGTAGTCTACGTTTCTTGGGTGATGCCTCTTTTGCCACTGCACCTCCATCACCGGCACCTCTACTACCTAAGGAGGAAACCTGCCCAACATCTGGTGTAGGCCTAACTAAAGCTTGAATGGCTTTTTCCAGGTTTAATATTAAATCCGTTTGAGCAGTATGGTTCAAGCCCTCATACTGTAATCACAAGAATTAACGAAATGTTAAGGAAAAAAAAAACTAGAAATGGAGCATTTTTAGACACTCTATTAATATAGGGTGACTTGGGTATCATTTTGTTGTTCAGGCTAAATATTAGAAGGAACGTGTCAAATGAGACAGATAGTATAAAAGGTTGATAGTTATGTCTATAATACCTTTAGCGAATCGTATCTAAGATACGGGTAATTTATCTGGAAATGCATCTAACTTGCAATATTTTTTAGTTTCGTTAAGTCATCTTTTTTTTCTATTAAAAAACAAAACAATTAAAATCATGCATTTCTGTCTGTTCTATGACCATTTACCTTTACAGTTTGTATTGACAACTAAGGGTTAAAATCATTTTACATGAGAGAAAAAAAGAAGAATGCTACTCACAAGTCACAAGTAACAAAATGATAAGTTAGATGTGTATTACCAGCCCTTTAAGATAGGAAATATTGTTGACACGTCAACGCAACCCTCTTGTGACTAGCCCAACTAAATTTACCTTTTATCAGACCCCTTATTCGATACCCCTTATTTGACAAAAGATGCATGATAAAGGCTATATATACTCAGTAATCCAAAACCAAATCTAGCTAAATGTAAAGACAAAAGATGGTTTAAGGTAAGTCTAATAATACCACTCCACTTAAGTTTCCCAAGAGCGATCTCCAACTTTCTAGTAAGCCACTTATTTTCCAAAGTTAAAGATTCAACCTGAAAGACCCGCCATCATGATAAAGGCTATGTATAACTAGCGTCAACCTAATTGTGATATGATTGTAACATTTCTTTTAAAAGAACAACAATTCTATCACTTTCTTTTCTCTCCAAACTCAAAAACATAGCATAATTGGATAAGCGGTAACCTTCTTTTGAGAGTGCATGTATAAACCCTTGTAGAGGCTAACCAAGGTGCTCTCACCTTCACCTTCAGCATTAGCTTCTTCACCTTCGGAGTCTACAAGATTAATTTCTTCATATTGTTCATTCTCGACAGGTTTGATTACACTTTGGAGCCGCGCTGAACGCCTAGCACACACAAGTAACTCTTTGTTTGGTGCTTTATCTGGTATAACAGGGTCAGGCACACGATGGTTTGGACCATTATTTGAGGGTGTACGTCTTTGATACAGCACCGAGATTCTTAGCCTAGCAAAACATTTGAATATGATAATTACCAAACTTTTTTATTGATATTTCACACATTATTGTACGGAGTAGATAACTTGGCTAAAAATCTATATCTATACAACAATATAAGTTCTTCAATTATGGGATGTAAGTAAATCAATGATAAGATGGCTGGTATAACAAAAAACATGTAACTAAGAGTAGTTCTTGAACAATAACAGTAGAAAAAAATATACATGTTATCTGAGTTTATTTTTCGGATACATAATGTTAGTGTTTTAAGTGAATCAAACTTTTCTTGAAGTTTGGATAAAGAATGGATGGAAAGGATGTCGAAAATTTTCTTATACTCCAAACTCGACAAGACCACAACTCCTTAAAGTTAATATCAACTCGTTACAACTCAATGTTCTTCAAACTAGAAAGGGGTGTTATTTGGTTCGGGTTAATCGGGCATTTTTGACACCATTATTTACTACCAAAATGGTGTTTTATGTCTTTATATATAAGAAGACTTGTATATTCACAGCAAATTATACATGTAATACTTTCTCTAGAATAAAAAGGACATAATCTTTCATATGAAACTAGTTTTGAACACTTGACTTCTTGTGGTTATTAATAGTACAAATCACTAAAAAAAAGTCCAAGCTAAGGTTATAAACACTTACCGGGCTTTGAGCATGGTGCGGTTTGGTGCGATTTATGGTAAAAATCACGCACTACACCAATAAAAACTTTTGGCTAGGGAGACAATTTAAAGACAACCTAAGTCGTCACTAAAGGAACAATTGGGGCCCACCATTTTCAACTTTTGTGTGGTCAAACAATGAACAGTGAGACCATCACTTTTAGCGTCGACGGCCGTCGTCGCAATAGGTGCCTATAACCACCTCCCACACCTGTCGTCGGGGGTCGTCGTCGCCAATAGGTTGCCTATCGAAAAATGTTTGTTTATTTTTTTCATGAAATTCCGAAATGAAAATTAAAAACACCCTAAAACCTTTTAGCGACGACATGTGTCGTCTGCTCAATGCGTGTATTTTCATTTTAAGTGTTTAAAAAAACATTTAAAATTATTTTGAAAAAAAGTTAAAGTTGTAGTTCCTTTTAAAATACGTTTCGAAAATTTATTATATTTGCTAAAATTAATTTCTTAAAATATGTATAATTAGTTTATTCACAAAATTATATTTTATTAAACCTATTAAAATGGTTTTTGTAGTTGAAATGTTGTTAAGTTGAATGTAATTAATTTTGTATAGTCGATTACTTTCGTTTCAAAAGGGCACATACTAATTATAAAGTGAATTGTCTTTAAGTTGTAAGCATTGAGTCAAGAATGATTTATGGAGATGGACATGAGATATTAAACGATAAACTCCAGATGATATAAATTTACATGACGAAGTTAAACGAATGAGTTTTTGATGATATGGGATATACAAGATATGTTAAACCGATTGAGGTCGAGAATGATATTGATATACAAGATATGTTAAACGACATGACGTCGATTATGATATGGATATACATGTAGATGTTAAAAACGGATAAGGTCGGTTTATGATATGGATATACATGAGATGTTAAACGGATGAGTCGTGATGATATGGATATACATGAGAGGATAAACGGATAAGTCGAGATGATATGAATATACATAATGTGGAATACATAGAGGGGGTGAATACGTTTGCGTTTAAAAACTTTATCATCAATCATTTAAAAAAAGCCCTACCGGCTGGTCCTATTATCAATCATTACAAAACTCCCTACCGGCGGTCCTATAAATATGGGGGTCGCCTGGCTAAATCAGGGGTCCGCCTGATTTATGGGGTCGCCTGATCAAAGCTGTAGAGAGATGTAGTGAGATTTAGAGAGAGAAAGAACTGAAAAAATATGTGCAAAAGGGTTGCCTAAAATGCTGGAACAGTCTAGTATTTGTAGGCAAAGGAGGGAAGCGTCTTTACTATAGACGGTCACGCAGTCTCAGATATATCTGGGGGCCGCCCTCCCTATAAGGGGGTCGTCCTAGGTATACGTTTCTTTTTTTGTCATTTAGTAGAAAAATGTTTATCTGGTTCATTTTTGTCCTTTATGGGGGAGGGAAACCAGATTCTAAATATATTTTAAATATTAAAACATTTCCTTATTAATAAAAATATTTTGTATATTTTTATTTTAATAAAAAGATTTTATTACACTTGTAAAAATGTAATGTTCAAAATAAAAACTTATTTTTTTGATCATCCTATAAGTTTAATGTTTGTTTATACATACCTTACATGGTTTTTTTTGGTAAAGGGTTTCCTCGTTAAATTTATTATTCCAAAAAACAGTTAAGTAAAGGATGAGGGTGAGTCCCACATCTCTGCCTGTTACATAGGCAAAACTACTTCCTTAAAGGAAGGTACACACAGTGACTAGACTCTACCTTGCGTGATTTACTTCGGGTTGTGAACAAATGTCGGTGTTGATGCTGACTTGAGACGTCGAAAGATGTTGATGTATGTATGCATTGATGATTTGTGATTACGAGTAACTTGCGCACTTTAAGTTACGTATTACAAGTTACATGTTTGTCATCACCAAAACATAAAGAGACCGTATAGATTAAATATCATAATATTTGCACTAACACATAAGACGTTAGGCAAATAATATTGATATAAAGGATATGCGATCAATATTGTTCATAGATTGTTCCCACAACCGGTGTTCAAGTTAACTTATCATAATCACACATTGTAACCGTATATACAATAACACGTACACCAACAACACCAACACCACCACCACCACCACCAACAACAACAACAACAACAAACCCATTCCTACCTGAGCGGAGAAACATTAACACATTAAAATAAACATAAGAATGAACACATTAAATTAAAAAGACGGATTACTTCTTCATATGAAGATATTCCATGTCATCTAAAAGTTCATAAGGTATTGCACCTGACTGACATGCGTGGTCCTCTGGATGGTTTTTCAATTCTAATCTTGCCTCGAAAATCTTTATTCTTGTCTCAAGCATGTTTATCTTTAGATATTTGACCTTGTAGTTTGAGCACTATGTTGGCTCAGATCTACAAGGTACCAGCGAATAACTTGGATATTGTGTTGAAGATATTAGAGAAAAACTTTGATGTGTTGAAGGTTCTTGAAAAGAACTTACATGGAACTGATGATTCCACATAAAATATCTACATTCGTATTCTAGTTTTGTTGGCTGTTACTTTGTAAGGAAATCATAAGAAATGTTTTTTTAACAACCAAATTATTTATATATTTACCTAAATAAAAAACGTATGATTGTTTACCTTTGATGATGTAGGACATCGAAAGGCTGATTGATTTATTCACAACAAACGCTAATGAATAGGAGAATTACAGACGCGAATAACCTGATATTTTCTTGACTTCACGGATAAAGAAGAACAAAACTTGTATTGAGATTTATAAATGAATTGAATCAATTGCAATATGTTGGAATTTAGTTTATATAGACCTACGAATCTTAAAACGACTTAAACAAGGTTTCCTAATAGAATAATAATCCTAATCAAAAAAGTAAAGATAAACCTAAAATATGACTAGACTCGAGATAAATCCTAATTAAATTCTAATCCAAATTAATTCTTCCAGAATTAACCTTTTTTCTTTTTTTTCAGTTTTGGTCCTCCATCATTTGACCGGTTACATGCATAGTAAAGTCTACCATAGTTATGCTTCTGATGTCATTTTCTTTGCACTATATCTCTCGTTCCACACTGACACTTAAAAGGATCATTTTGCTCCATCTGAGTTTGTGCGGTTGGTGTTAGGGTTAGAGGTTGTAAGGTTGATGTGAAGATAAGATCTTGTGAGGTTGCTTTTTTAGTAAAAAATAAGAGCTTTTAACGACGACCAATAGTGAAAGTCAGTAATGTTTTGTCATTTTGTTATTGTCATTTACATAGTTTTGTAAAGTCTTGTCATAGTGAGTAACAATATTCACCGCATAGTTGTAAGCTTTGACTAACGCGGACTCCGTTCGGCTCGGGTCGTTTCAACCTCTAGTTTAATCGTCTAGTACAAAAGTTAATTTAAATAATTTTAACTTATTTTAATTCATTTTCTAGTTGTTTTTAATTTATTTAAATCATAAATTATTATTATTTAATTTAAATCATTTATAAATTATTTTTTAATTTATTTGAATTATTTTTCATTTATTTAAAAGAATTTTAAAATTATTTATATTTAATCAAAATCATTTTTAAATAATTTATAATTAAGTAAAATAGTTTATAAATTATTTTAAATTTATTTAAATCATTTTAAATTATTTATACTTAATTAAAATCATTTATATTTTATAATTAAAATCGTTTATGAAGTGGAAACGTGTAGTCCCCTCTATCTCTTTTTTCCCGCTAAATAATTCACCGCCAAACTCCTCTATATTTTCCCTCTATATTAAACTAAATAAAATAACATTGATCATGAAGTTATCTTAACTGCTCCCCAAAAACTGCTTCAACCCCACAAATCACCTTCAACAATCAACCTTCAACCCTACCGCCACCACCTTCAACCCCACCACATACGCACCATTGTGCACACGAAACCACCACCATTACTTTATTTGCTTTTAGGTAAATTTGTTTTTATTTTTGTGTATGTTTTATTTGCTTATGTTTTTGGGTTTTTTTGTTTTTGTAGGAAGTGTTTAAGCTCGCCATCGTCGCTGTCTGCCACCACCATCACAGCCGGACTACCAGCTGCTGTCCCGTTTGCCGAAGGTTTGTTTTGTATTTGGTATAATTCGCGTTTTGTTTTATGTGATGTTTTTTTTGAACGGCGATTTGAATAAAGACTAGCAAGAAGCTAGAGAAGAAAATTACAAATAAGCGGATAGATTGTTACATGGATTACTAAACCACTCTATCCAATTTAGAGAAGCTTTCTTATTTCTACTAGAAAACCAATTGAATGGCGAAAGCTTGATGTCATTTAGGAGCAACTCCTTTCTCGGGTACTTGGACGTGAATATTGCATTGTTTATGAAATTCCAGAGGTGCCACAAAGTGGTGTTTACAGCAACATCAAATGGCTTTTTGAGTTTAGGCAGAATGAGGACTCGATCAGACAATAAGGCCACATCATCTACGGATGTAACAAGGATACCTGAAACCTTCCACCAAGCCATAACTTCTTTCCAAACGTCTTTAGCAATTGAACACAACGCGAATAAATGGTCCTCAGTTTCAATATCTTCATCACAAAGGGGACATCGAACAGAGTCAAGGTCAATCCCTCTCTTGTCAAGATTAACCCGTGTAGGGACCCTTTTATTCATGATGCGCCACACGAGAATATTCACCTTCGCGGGGAGGAATTTATTCCATCTGATGGGTTGAGAGGTTGAGGGATTTGACATGTGATGTTAAGTGTAATATTTAGTAATGTAGGTTGTAAACGTGGTGTTTGGATAGAGAAAGTAATTTACGAGGTGTGGATTGAGAGTGTTTGGCATTGTGTTTTATAAGTGATTATGTGATTATTGATAGATTTCATTTTTGTGTTTGATGTGGTTGTTGATAAAGAGTTAAGGAGTAATAGCAACAACAATTATTATATCCTCCTGATGTGTACAAAAAGTTGAAACGCTTAGTTGTTATTAAACGCATACTAATTGTAGTTGAAATGTGTATAAGTTGATGCAATTAGGACACGCGTTTAGGATATCCAAAATGTATTATCAGTAATTCTGCCTTGAGATTCCGTTATGTTCTCAACTTCTTGATAAACTGTTGATTAATATACCAAAAAAGCTTTCTCATAATGTAAGGTTACTAGTCGGAAACTTCAGCTGTAAAACATAAATTGATTCAGTAAAAGTCATTCACATGTGCAGCAGCAGTAGCAATCCAACACAGGTGCAACATGAGTAAAAATTTACCCATTTTGCAGCAACTTACTGTTATCACAGGTTCAGCAGCAATATAGGACACCATTTTGCAGCAACTTGTTTATATATAGATCGAAATCTTTTGCTCAAGGAAGACACGAATTCGTATGACTCTTTATTATTTTTATTTCTTATAATATTTTAACGGTGTTTATATTTAGTTCGTTATTAATTTGTTTTATATGGTTTACATATATATAGTTCGAAGAAAACCAGCGTTACGAGGGCTTGATAGATCATTGGAGGCGTCATCATTTGGATAAAGACGGCAATTTTCGTACTCAGGAAAACAAAACGCTCTATGTAAGTAAAGTTTTTTCTAACACACGTACTCCTCCTGTATCCCGGCCTATTGATGGAGAGCTAAGTTACCAAACACGACTTGATGCATCAACAGTGGTGTTTGGTAATTAGTGCAACATTTACCAAACACCCTTGATGCTGCAACAGGGGCGTTTGGTAACTTAGCTCTGATTATATTATGCTGCTATATGAGTTGCTACACAGCCTGAATGTAAATACAACATATACTCTGGTTTATAGGAACAAGGTGTGTTTTGATCCGCAACCACCTAGGAAAGACATGCTTGGGGATGACTTTAAGATCCTTTCCTATTCTTGGATCTCACATAGGAATAGGAGTTTAAAACCATAATGGTCGGAATGGATTATTAATCATAAAAATAATTGTAATTACAATCTGTAATCTTTCTTCTCCCTATCTTCTTGCTAGGGACCTGTCTGTGATCATCAATTAAGCTGCTAAAAAATTTAGTCTAAATGGTTAGCAGACCATTTAGCTAAAATATAAGCTCACTATCATGTTTTCAGGCCTTGCTAGTTGCATCATGTTTTAGTTTAAATTTTGTGTTTGATTAGAAATCCAACTTGGATTGAACTATTAAAGGTCCATATAATAATTCTGAGGTAACTTCTAACATCTCCTGAAAATAATTCTGATGCTACTGTAAGTCACCATTTTAAACTGTATACAATTTTTTGGTATGGTCTGAATAGTTTGCTATCAACCCATTGCCTCATGAATCTTTCAACCTAAATATTAAACCATCAAATGTTTATCATTAAGGAGGTTTAGCGAAAGTATGATACTTAGTTACTCACATGTTTACACTATGTTCTCGAGTTTTTACGAAAGAGAAAAGAAGACTAGAAGAGAGAAGGGGTGAAAAAAAATAGGAGAGAAAAGAAAATAATGACTCTTTTTGTGTTCCTTAGTTGCAAAAAAGAAACGGGAATACTATAACTTTGTGTTCCCGAATCGGAAGGAAACGAAGAGATGTTTACTAATTTTACAGATATATCCTTGTAAGTGAATAAGCTATAACATCATCTTCTAATAGATTGAATTAAAACAAACACAAAAGCCTCGCAATACATCTACTAACTAATTAAAAGTAAATACAACATACACAACCCAAATGTAAATACAACATACACTCTGGTTTATAAATCTTTATAAATTATTTTTGTTAATAATACAAGAGTATGCTTCAGTGATAACTATAACCGTGATTCGTAGCGATATCTTTTTGCAGTAAAGTACTAAGATATCTGTTAACAACCTGATTTTATGTGAAACACCCTTCCGTCATTGTTATATTAACTTTTATTTTTTTGAACTACACATGCAGAAATAAAGGCGATCCAAGATGCAATCGCCGCTGGAACCATCCCGCCCAAGACGGATAGAGAATCTTGCCTGAAGTCACTCGAAGAACAAATCGTGCGCATATAGCGGGTGTAGGCAGGAATTTAGCGGGTACGGGCAATTTGGATTATGGGAGGTCACAACCGGACCAGGTTAGTGTACCTGGGAGCAATTAGAAGACCTGAAGAGGTAACGTGCTTTGGAAAAAGAGGAGCAAAGAAAAGCATTTGAAAGTCAACAAAACGCGTTGAAAAAATTTGTTGATATCTTCAACCATCAACAAGGTACTCATTCTTAACAGTTTCAGATTCCCGATTTATACACTCCTCAAGTGTTTCCCGGTTTTATCTCTACTCCTGGCGGCCCTAGCTCTACTTCTCCCACCCCTAGTTCTACTCCTCTCGGCCTTGGTAATTGTTACACCCCGACCTTTGATCCCGAAACTAGCCAAAATGGTGAACAAGATAATAATGGCAGTGACGATGGTAATCATGAGTATGATGTCGATATTTATGATGATGAGTAGGGATTGTGTAGGTTATTAGTATTTGTATTGACATTTCTCCTTTTGTTATTTGCATTATCGGATTATTCTATGTATTAGCTTAACTGTATCGTTTTAAAAGAATACTATGACTTACTTTGGTTGTTTATGAATGAATGAATAGATGCATTTTGTATTGGTGATTTCCAAATTTTGTTTTGGTATATCCTTTCCGGAAAAAATCTTGATCAGCAGCATTTAGCTGCTGTTTTTTGCATAACAGGTACCTTTAGAGACGGCAAAAACTATATCTAAATCTGCATTTGTCATCACAAAAAATGGCAGTAACCAATGCCTAGAGGCGGTTTTAGCGACGACGCCGTCGTAGCCAAGGCGTTTCCCGCCAAATTTAAATAATTTTTTTGTATATTATTTATATTTGTATAATTAAAAAATAATCCAAACAATTAAAATAGGAAAATTAAATTCGCGACGACTTTAGTCGTCGCTGAAAGTGCAATGCCACGTCAGACACTATTCTGTGTTGCTTTTTTTTGGTGGGCCCCGCGTCGTCACTAAAAGTTACCCCTATGTTGTCACTAAGACTTTCTGCGACGAACCTTCTGCAACTACCCATTTCGCTACGACATGTTGACACATTTTACCACCTTTTGTTGTTAACTAATCAAACTTATAAAAAGCAGTTGTTGTGGTCAAAATGTAATAGTCAATAAACAATAATGATAAATATGGAATCTTAATTACATATATAAACTGACATAAATATGTTTACCTACATCTACATCAAGATATCCAGCTTCCGGAACACATAAATCATCTTTTTCCTTAAAGAGACAAGAGTGAAATACCTGTGTACTTTCTGAAGCCACAGACATACACTTGAAACCGACATTATCGACTAGTGCAGTTAGTTAACTGTATTTTAACTATTGGACCTAGCCCTAATGCGGCGCATGAGAGTCCGATGTTGTTGGATGACCCGTCAACCATAGTATGTCACGCACACTCTTCTACTCATGGATTCACTTGTGCTAAAAATGATTTTTCTTAACGCTAATAGATACAACTTTTAACAACTACATATGGATTATCCATTTCATACTTCCTTGTTTACAAAAGGCCTTAGGAAAGGATACAGGTCACGTGGTGTCCTTTACCGTAGACGAGCATGTGTTTAGTAGTTTGGGTGGTCCTACGGTTGAGAAGGTGATTGCTTATGGGAATAATAATGGTACGCAGGAAGGGAGTGCGGGTAATGTTCGACACCGATTAGTTCTACCGCTGCACCGAACGAAGGTAATGTTCCGATTAATGTTACCGATTCGCCTGCTACTCCTAGTAATACTGGTTTGATGTTACCGAGGCCTACTTCGTATGCTAAATTAGTTACCGGTGAACCGAGTAGGAAAAGTGTGAATATCATCACTTTAGTTGCACTGGCGGGGAACGGGCTGATGTAGCTATCTCGGTGGTGTCTATTCGAGCTATTAGTGAACATTTTGCTAATAGCTATGGTTTCTTTTGGGGAAAACGGGTGGCTTATCCCGTTGTTGATAACTATGTTAGGAACACTTGGAGTAAAATTTGGTTTGGTCAAATCAATGTCGAACTCGTCTATTTTTCTTCAAGTTTATCTCTAAGGATGGAATGGATGCAATACTTGAAAAGGACCCTTGGTTCATTCGCAATAATCCATTTATTTTGAAAAATTAGGATCCGGATGTGAACTTATTCAAAGAAGATGTTGGTAATATTCCGGTTTGGGTTAATTTTCATGGTGTTCCTATGACGGCGTTTAGCGAGGATGATTTGAGTTCCATTGCTACTAAGCTTGGTACTCTCTGTTGGAGTATGCTCGTGTCAGAATAACTAATTATATGGCTAGACACATGTGAGCCTATGGGGGCACACACATATATACTGAGGTACCATTTTATATATCGTGTTTATTGTATTTAGGGTATATAAATAACCCACGTAACACGGGATCACTATTGGGATTCTAATAATTAAGTATAGTACTTATTTTATTGGACTTAAAAATCAAATGGGAGGCCTATTTGAGCCCATATATGGGGCCGGCCTATAGAGGAGGTCAAAGAGGGGATGAGATCAAATCTTTGGAAAATAAATATGGGATATCTTCTAATTAATTTGATTACAAATTTACCTAATATTTCTCCCCTCCTCTCCCTTATAAAAACACGGCACATACACACTCTTTCTTAAGGGTTTTATGTGTTCTTGTTTTCTATCACTTAGTATCTAGTTTATTCAAGGTGAATTCCAAAGTTACTGGGTTAAGACTAGCATCGATTTGGTATACAAGAAAGTGTAGTGTGGATACATCATAGAGATGATCTCCATTGATCACTTGGTTTCATTTGGTGTTTCGTGTTGGGGTGAAGGTCACCGTTTGATTCTACCGATCACGCTACTAAGGTATTACTTTTCTTGTTTTTCTTTGATTGATCATATGACTATATGGATCCGTTGATAGGTGCTTGTTCCGCTGCGTTTAATGTTTGTTTATATGATAATCTTTTAATTCAGCACATATAGTGGTTTCACGAGCTATCATATGATGTCATATGATCATCTTATATGCGTAAAAATGGCTAAAAAGCGTGTTTTTAATGGAATCAAAAGGATAATTTTAAAACAGCCTCTAAGGCTTATTTTTTGAAATTAATTCGACCCATATAGGGTCTTATCATCTGGTACTTTGATCCCATAGCCATTTGTTATGCATACTTTAATTGGTTTTGTTATCGGGTACGTGTAAAAGGGCCTAAATCGCGCGTTTTGGAACGATTCTTGAATCGGTTTTAAATCAGCCCTTTGGGAATTAATTTCTGAATTAACATGGTTTTTATAAGGTCTTTAATACATTACTAAATGATCCTTAAGAGATTGGGTATAGGTACCAATCGGGGTTTTAATTCTAGTTAATTTATTTCTTTGATTCGTTGGCTAAACAATTTATTTCTTGTTAATCATTTTGTTTCCATGGCAAATACATGCATGTTTGGCCATGGACTTAGCCAACACCTTGTTAATACATGATATTATGGTATTATTATATTGTGTATGCAAAGTCGATGAAAACCCTGACCACTTGTGACTTGTTTCGCTTGATATTGCATTTAATTTCAGTTTTGGATTTTGCCATTGTTTCGGCTTCTTTTTGTATGGTTTTAATTTTTATTGTAGCCATTGTTTGGGCACTTTACAGTAGTTAGATGATAGGATAAACATATTTAATCATAAAATTATTGTAACCGATGTTTGAATTCGAATGGCGCAAAAGTTAAAGGCATAAAGTCAAATTCGAAGATGCTGGAGTAACCTCCACTAAAAATGGATTTTTCAGAGTTCTATAAGGATTAGAGGCTTAATTTTGGGGAGAAAGTGCAAAACTCATGGGGCTACAACCTCTTCAACTAGAGCTCAGATTGGGGAAGAATCTTTCTAAGAGTTTCAGGCCCGTCAAGTCAGCTGAAATTTTATGGCAGTTTTGGGCTTCAAGTTCATTTGGGGTTTCACTTGCTCATGATGGTTCTTGAGTAAGTGGAAGCCCTCCTTGTGGTTGTGTGGTTAACCCTTAGTTGACTTCTTAGTTCTCGTGATGACTCACGAGGCCACGCATAGATTTTTCATCGGTTGAGGCTTTGCATACTTATGGTTGTGTTGTTTTGTTTGCTTTTATATATGCTTGGAATGTATATAACTTACAAATGTTTTTATAAAACTAAAAATAAAACACAAACTAAATCTTTGATTTAGTTTAAAGTTTAAATATGATTTGAAACTAAACACTTGTTTTTATATAAATAACACTAAATAAATGTTATTATTGTTATTTAATTTATGTATTATTCAAACTAATATTTATTCTACCTATTGAATCTATCATTGCTAGCAGATCAACTGATGTGATGATGGAACCTCAATGAGGATCTTGGCCTTTTCCTAAAATTAATTGTTTTATATATATATGCATGCTTCCTCGTACATACTTTTTGATAATTTATCAAAACTTATACCCGTCACAAATTTAAGTCATGTCGTCCAATTGGTTGATATCACTTGCAATTACTTTTTGCTATGCGTGTGACGTAAGTGAATTGTAACTCAAGGTGATTATTCTCTATGCGTGAGACCTAGATATATTCTCACATGTTCTCGCATTGGATGACTTAATCGAGTTAAGCAGGTGAGACCTTGGCTCGAGGCAAGGATGGGACTAAACATGCCAGCTTGACAATGTTTCTCCGGTTACAAATGTCATGAGTCCTATATGGTCTAAGAATTGCACAAGTTTTGCAATTAGTAAATGTTACCTACCTATTGAATCTATCATGGCTAGCAGATCAACTGATGTGATGATAGAACCTCAATGAGGATCTTAGCCTTTTCGTAAAATTAATTGTTTTATATATATAAACTTGGGTAGTTAATTTTAAAAGGATTAATTATTAAAAATACTAAAATTTTGAACTTTATTTTGTAGATGGCTGCAACTTAAACCACAAACAACAACTCAATCAGGTCAATTCTCGAAAAAGAGAAGCTAAATGGTAGCAACTTTTTAGACTCGTATCGCAACCTAAGGATTATCCTTAGGAATGAACAAAAGTTGCACCACTTGGAAGAGGCCTTACCTGAAACGCCTCCTGCCACTGCAACTGCTGCTGTTCGCAACGCCTACACCCATAGGGTCGCTAAACAACAAGAAGTAGCTTGTCTTATGCTGGTTAGCATGACCCCCAAGATCCAAAAGAACTTGGAGGACCGGCCATCATTTGAGATCCTACAGGAACTAAAAACTATGTTCCAGCAACAGGCTAAGCAAGAACTGTTTGAAACTGTCAAGGCATTTCATGCTTGCAAGCAGGAGGAGGGGCAATCTATTAGCACCTATGTGCTGAATATGAAAGCCTACTTGGATCAGATGGAGCGTCTTGGCTATCCCATACCTCTAGTCCTTGGGGTGAACATGATTCCTACTTCACTCTCAAAGGATTATGACCAGTTCATGCAAAATTATAACATGCACGGCATGGGGAAGATTATACCTGAACTACATGCCATGCTAAAACTTGCAGAAAAGGGTATACCCAAGAAAACTCCTGATGTCCTAGCTATAAGGCAAGGTCAAATCCAGAAACCTAAATTGCAAGCACGAGGCAATGGAAAGCAAAGAGGCAAGGAAAAAAGAAAGTTGGCTTATGATCCTAAGCACAAGATCCCCCCACCTGCTAAAAAGGATCATCCTGCTAAGGATACTGACTGTCACCACTGTCACAAGACTAGGCACTGGAAGAGGAACTGTCCTCTATATTTGGCAGAGTTGAAGAAGAGAAAAGCCAGTGCATCTGGCACATCAGGTATCTTCACTATAGAACTATTCTCATTTCCTAAAAGTAATTCCTGGATTTATAACACTGGTTGTGGCACTCACATTTTCCAGGGGCTTAGAGGATATTGGAAGTTGAATAAAGGATCCTTGGATCAGTATG
Source organism: Tanacetum coccineum (assembly GCA_026074375.1). Taxonomy (NCBI): domain Eukaryota; kingdom Viridiplantae; phylum Streptophyta; class Magnoliopsida; order Asterales; family Asteraceae; genus Tanacetum; species Tanacetum coccineum. Next base: position 29,067 of record BQNB010030027.1, read on the forward strand.
TTGGCAATGGCAACACTGCAACTGTTGAAGCTATAGGGAGCTTTGATCTTATCCTCCCTAGTGGAATGATTATTGTATTAGACAATTGTCATTTTTCCCCTGCTATTACTAGAGGGGTTATTTTACTTTTGCGTTTATGAGATAATGGTTTTCGTCATAAATTTATAGATAATGGTGCTATTTCAGTTTCTAAGGATAATATATGTTATTTTAATGCTTTTCCACTTGATGGCATTTTTGATATTGATATGCATAATCATATATCCAATGAACGTTCTATATACACATGTAGTAACAAGAAAACCAAGCACAACTTGGATTCTACGTTCCTATGGCATTGTCGTCTTGGCCATATAAACAAGAAACGCATTGAGAAGCTGCAACACGATGGGCTTCTTAAGTTAATTGATGATGAGTCTTTTGACGTATGTGTATCTTGTATATCTGGAAAGATGGCAAGAAAGCCTTTCATTCAATAAGTGAAAGAGCTGATGATCTACTTGGAATCATACATAGTAATGTATGTGGACCATTTAGAACCACGTCTAGAGAAGGTGCTAAATACTACGTTACTTTTACTGACGACTTCAGTAGATATGGTTATGTTTACTTGATTAAACATAAACATGAAGTTTTTGAAATATTCAAGACTTTCCAAAATGAAGTAGAAAATTAATTTGAAAAGACTATAAAAGCACTTCGATCGGATCGAGAAGGCAAGTATTTAAGTCAAAAGTTTTTAGATCATCTAAGGAGTCGTGGGATCATCTCACAACTTACTCCTCCATATACGCCACAACACAATGGTGTATCAAAAAGGAGAAATCAAACCTTACTTGATATGGTTCGATCCATGATGAGTCTAACTACTTTTCCAATGTCCTTTTGGGGCTATGCTCTAGAGTCAGTTGCATGCATACTCAATATGGTTCCAACAAAGAAGGTCAATAAGACACCATACGAAATATGGCACGGGAAAGTCCTGAATCTGTCTTATTTGAAAGTCTGGGGTTGTGAGGCGCTTGTTAAACGAGACACACCAAACAAACTTGAGTCCGGATCTATCAAGTGCCTCTTCATAGGATACCCAAAGGAAACAATGGGTCACTACTTCTACTACCCACTTGAGAACAAAATTTTTGTTGCTCGTTATGCTGAGTTTTTTAGACCAATCTCATAAAACAAGAAGCGAGTGGGAGCACCATGGACTTTGATGAAATTCAAAGTGAAGATGCACAACCTTCTGAGAACACTAGCCTACATCAACATGAGGTCAAACACGACACTGTAGAACCTCAAACTGATGTAATTCCCGTTCGTGGATCCGCAAGGATACCTCAAGCACCTAAACGAAATGGCTTCTATATCGATGCTGAGGAACATGAGTTAGGAGATCATAGGGAACCTCCTAACTATCGAGCTGCATTATCGGATCCTGAATCCAAAAAGTGGCTTGAAGCTATGAACGCGGAAATGCAATCTATGAAAGACAACCAAGTTTGGAACTTAGTTGATCTTCCTCCTAATTGTAAGACTGTTGGGAGTAAATGGCTCTTCAAGAAGAAGACCGATATGGATGGTAATCTACATACCTATAAAGTTCGTCTTGTAGCAAAAGGTTTCACTCAAACCTACGGGGTTGACTATGAAGAAACCTTATTGCCTGTTGCAGACATAAAAGCTATTAGCATTCTCATAGCCATAGCAGCGTATTATGACTATGAGATTTGGCAAATGGATGTAAAAACCGCCTTCTTAAATGGTCGCTTAAACAAAGACGTGTATATGGTGCAACCTGAGGGGTTTGTGAATCCTAAGCATCCTAGACGAGTATGCAAGCTTCAAAGATCCATTTATGGTCTTAAGCAAGCTTCTAGGAGCTGGAACAAGAGATTTGATGAGGAGATCAAAAAGTATGGTTTCACTCAAAATTCCAATAAGCCATGTGTATATAAAAGAGCTAGTGGAAGTATCATCGTCTTCCTAATCTTATATGTCGATGACATATTACTCATGGAAAATAACATTCTAATGCTACAAGATGTAAAATCCTAACTAGGAAAATGTTTTGCCATGAAAGACTTAGGTGAGGCAGCATACATTCTAAGAATCAAAATCTATCGAGATATATCAAGGCGATTAATCGGTTTAAGTCAAAATGCATACATTGACAAAATCTTGAAGCGATTCAAGATGGATACTTCCAAACGTGGAACTATTCCAATGCAACCCAATGTAGATTTGAGAAAATTTCAAGGTCCCTCCACACTAGATGCGGTAAAGCGAATGAAAGGAGTACATTATGCTTTGGTTGTAGGCTCAATCATGTACGCTGTGAGGTGCACTAGACCTGATGTAGCGTTCTCTCAGAACCTAACGAGTAAATACCAACAGAATCCAGGCGAAAGTCACTGGACTCCTGTAAAGAACATACTGAAGTATCTTATAAATACTAAAGATATGTTTCTTGTTTATGGTGGTGATTCCACAACTGGGCTTGGTGTTACTTGCTACACCGATGCTAGTTGGGAGACTGATCGGGATGACCTTCGATCTCAAACGGGGTTTGTCTTGGTGATGAATGGAGGCGCTATTGATTGGAAATTTTCTAAGCAAAGCACTACCGAAATGTCTTCTCTGGAAGCTGAATACATAGTTATTGCTGAAGCTGCAATGGAAGCTATTTGGATACGTAAATTTATTTTTAGGCTTGGCGTTGTCCCCAACATTAATAAACCTATGGATATGTACTGTGACAACACATGTGCCATTACCATAGCCGACGAACCTGGTGTTCAAAAAGGTGCCAAACATTTTCAAAGAAAATATCACTTTATTTGCGAAGTTAGTTATTCAAGAAGGTGATCTTCGAATTCTCAAAGTTCATACGGATAACAACTTAGCTGATCCTCTTACAAAACTATTGCCTTGCATCAAACATGTTGAGCATGCTAGGAGCATTGGACTTAGACCAGCTGATAGTTTCATGTAGATCTGTTTATTTTAATATTTGAATAATTAGAATGTAAAACAGTTTTATTTCATAATGAATTGATATACTTGGTGTGATCGTTTTCATTCTATAAATATTGTGTCCTATATTAGCATGTTTAAATCCATGAATAATTTATTTGTTCTAAATCGTCCATTGTCAGTTAATGATAAGGGAGTATCATAGAAATAAGGCAAATGTGAGTGTTTTGGTCATATTCATATGGTATAAATGTTAATGGATGATACCGCCAAACTCATATGTTATTTATTGGATGAACATTAGACTGACCCAACCTACGAGTATTCACTACATGGATCGGCGTCAATAGTGAATCTCGCAATTGGTTATGTCTCTCATCCTCAGACTTGAGATGCAAGTAGGTTTTGTGTGTGTGGAATGTCAATCTTTGATATGGTTCAACGTTGACCTGTTGAAGGCTGCTATAAAGGCCATTTTCAGGAGGGATATGAAACACATAACAGACACGTGCAGTCAAAATAAGATTTGTTTCTCCACATGTTATGGAGTAAGATACTACTGGGCCTCCTCGATGATCTTAAAAAACAGGATGTAATGTGTGGCCACACCCCAAATTTATTTAAGATGATACTTGATGATTTGGCAATCTAGTTTAAATGTTATATCTGTGAAACAGGGAATTGTTAAACATAAGAATGACTTTTGATCCATGTTAGATGTTCAACATAGTATTTATAACAAAGGATGATTGATATCAAAACCATTTAAATGAGATGTTTAAGAAACTATCCTCATATGTCTTTAGGGGCATTGGCGTGTTGCTAGACGCTAACCTTTGCTTATATAATTACTTGATTATTATGACGTGCGTAAGTGGGAGCTATTGGAGTATGCCCGTATCATAATAACTAATTATATGGCTAGACACATGTGAGCCTATGGGGTCACACACATATACAATGAGGTACCATTTTATATATCGTGTTTATTGTATTTACGGTATATAAATAACCCACGTAACTCGAGATCACTATTGGGCTTCTAATAATTAAGTATATTACTTATTTTATTGGACTTAAAAATCAAATGGGAGGCCCATTTGAGCCCATATAAGAGGCCGACCTATAAAGGAGGTCAAAGAGGGGATGAGATCAAATCTTTGGAAAATAAATATGGGATATCTTCTAATTAATTTGATTACAAATTTACCTAATATTTCTCCCCTCCTCTCCCTTACAATAACACGACACATACACACTTTTTCTTAAGGGTTTTATGTGTTCTTGTTTTCTATCCTTAAGTATTAGTATATTCAGATGATTCCAAAAGTTACTGGTTTTAAGTACTACATCGATTTTTGGTTATACAAAGGAAGTGTAGTGTGGATACATCATAGAGGTGATCTCCATCGATCACTTGGTTTCATTTGGTGTTTTGTGTTGGGGTGAAGGTCACCGTTTGATTCTACCAATGACGCTACTAAGGTATTACTTTTCTTTTTTTTCTTTGATTGATCATACGACTCTATGGATCCGTTGATAGGTGCTTGTACTGTTGCATTTAATGTTTATTTATATGATAATCTTTTAATTTAGCACCTATACATTCTTGATGCTTGACTCCTATACATCCGACACGTGCGTGCAATCATGGGGTATGTCAAGTTATGCAAGAGCAATGATTTGTTAAATGATAGAAAACCCCGTGAGAAGTTATGTTTCATTCATAGGATATTTATACTGATACACAAACCCTAATGGGCCCATAACCCACAAACCGGGTTTGGGCCAACTATATCATCTAATACTCCCTCGTAATTCGAGCGATGAAATCACGAAAGCTCGAATTAGAGATAAACATAAAATATTAATCTAAAATTGGATAAAAACATAAAACATTAAAACAAAAATAAAAATCCCACTTTAAAAAGTGCCGACTTCACATGCACACTAGACTTTACTTATTATATTGATTTCCAGTTCCACTACTACTACTCTAAAAAATGAGCATTTCTCATTTATGATAAAGTGGTTATAACTTTCTGAGAACTTTCAATCAGCGACAGCGACATGATCTATAAGTGTATCTATGTTATTTAAGATCTAGAAGAGGATCTGCGATATTGGAAGGTTGGTTTGTTTTTGTTTTGTTTTTTTATATGAAAGAGAGAGGGAAGGGTATGGATATGTAGTCGGAGATCCAAACAGAAAAGGGTAATACGCCGCTAAAGGGTAATGGCGGATATTTGAAAAGAAAGTTGTTACTTTTTTTTAATGTTGACGTGATGCAAACGGAAAATGATACTCGTTTGTTTATGATGACACACGTGGAAAATAGATAATGGAGAGAATACGTTTGTTTATGGTGACAAGAAAATCAGAAACGGTTGGTTTTTTTAAAATACGTTTGTTTATGGTGACAAACGTTGATATTGATGATGGGGAGGATATTCGTTTGTTTATGGTGATAAACGTTTAGATGATGGAGAGGATATTTGTTTGTTTATGGTGACAAACGTGGAGATTGGATGATGGAGAGGATACTCGTTGTTTATGGTGACAAACGGTGCAGGAGAGATCTGATTCTTTTTTTAGAGGATAGAAGCGGCTCATGATTGCCGACGGTTAGGTTTTGAGAATGAAGATAGAGAGATTTGATTCTTTTTGGAGAGGATAGAAACGGATCATGACGGCCGATGGTTAGGTTTTGAGAATGAAGATAGATAGATTTGATTCTTTTTGGAGAGGATAGAAGAGGCTCGTGACGGTCAACAACTATATTTTGAGAATGGTGATTTATAGGATTTGATGGGGTGGTATTGAGGCAGCGGCTCATGGTGGCCGACTAGGTCCCAGATATAACCTGCTCATGATACCATGTTAAATGATAGAAAACTTTGTGAGGAGTTATATTTCATTCATAGGATAATTATACTGATACACAAACCCTAATGGGCCCATAACCCACAAACCGGGCTTGGACCAACTATATCATCTAATATGATTGAGATTCGAGCTGATGTACAGTTGAAAGGTACTATTATGGTGGCCATGTGGTGAGGGGTTTTATATGTGTACTATACGTGTTGAGTATGGGTGGAACCTCCCAGGTGTTTGAGTTTCAAGGTATTTGGTAACATTATGGAAGAGTGTCCTAAGAATATCGTCTCGGATGTGGTGAAGAACTTGAAGAATCCTAGACAAGCTGCTAGAGGTGTTTAGGTTGGTCCAAATGTAGGTTTTAAACCAACTGAACAAGTTTATAGACATGTCTCTAATAAGAATAATGCCAACACTAGTGATAAAAAGAAGCAAGCTGAGGTGTCTAGAAAATAGGTTAGTAATTCAAACCTATTTGATGTGCTTAATTCAGTTGAAAATAATGATGATTTGGATACAAATGGGGGATTTCAAAGTCGGCTGGGAAAGGGGCCAATTGTGGCGTGTCTCCATCTGATCACAGATTCTTTCATATGACATCTAGTAGTACTAGTACTACCCCTATAGTTGAAAGAATTGATAAACTAGAAAGACAAATTATTGATGAGAAACTTACTCTTGTGGATGATGACGGGAAGCCATTACCTAAGGTTATCTCAACGGTTAATGAGCATAGTGATAGTGAAGCGGAAGATGTGGTCGATGAGACAATGATAGTGGATATGGTAATAATATCTTGTTGGAACAATGTAGATTAACAAAACGAGATGATTATTACGACATTTATGATGATATGTATGAAAGTCATGATATGTCTGAAACATTGAGGCTATTTATGATGATTTTGATATCATGGTTCATGGTCGAAAGAAGAAATAGATTAATTTTGATGTTTTTCGAGTCAATTGTAATCTAGTTACATCCGCATCCTCGTTTGATGTGTGATTCTCTCACATCCGTTGTACTCAATCATTTTTTGAAGAGTAATACATTTACTGGGGAAACCCTTTACCCAAAAAACAAAAGGCCTTGAAAAAACCCTTGAAGGCTTTGTGTATACCACTCTAAAAAAATATGCACTCGTCGGCCTTCTTTTTTACTTTTGCAATCATATACTCCCTTTGTCCTAAAATTATTGTCCACAGACAAAAAATACACAGTTTAAGAAATCATCACATTACAACTTTCTCTTTCTTACTTTGTGCCGGAATGACATTTTTACCATTAACTAATTAATTTAAAACTTATTTAATGTTTGTAATAATAAACTCAAGTGAGGGTAATATGGTAAACTCGAACTAAAATATCTATCTCTTTTTGAAAGTGGACAATTATTTTGAGACAACCTGAAATGAAATAGTGGACAATAATTTTGAGACGGAAGTAGGCACTTTTAGGACTAACACACTATTTTGTAAAGGAGATGGGCATTGTGTTAAATTAGAATATACATAAGTGCTAAAAATAATTGGATCTAAATCTTGCCAATTTGGAATTAAAGAAAGTATGAATGGTTGACCATAAAATCAAAATGCAGCCGCAATGAATAGATAAATCATAAAGCAACTAAGCAAGCAATCATAAACAGGTCAATGTAAACATTCTAATATGTGTCTACTTTAATTTAAAATTTTGATGCAACTTGTTCTTGATAATACAGTTTAACTTTAGCAACATATCTTAAGAAACCTGACTTTTAAGACTAAATATGCTTTCGA
>BQNB010030027.1:41604-53883 GCA_026074375.1 Tanacetum coccineum
TTTTCCCACTGTTTTGGCCGATCACCACCTAGACATCTAATAAGATTTCTAAGCGTTTTGTTCACAACTTCCCTCTGATCATCTCAGGGTGGAAAGATGTACTATACTTCAACTCAGCTTTATAAAAAATGCCTAAGAGTCCTCCAAAAATGACTAAGAAACTTGGTGTCGCGATGAGATCTGATTGTAGAAGGTATACCATGTAGACGTAATATTTCTAAAAAAATAACAAAACCATGTTGGAAGCATCATACGTCTTTTTGCAAGGGATAAAATGTACCATTTTGGAATAACAATCTACGACTACAAACACTACTACACAAATGGATATAGAGCCCCCTTAATAGAGCCCCGTTTTTGTGAAAAAAAGGGCTCTAAAAGGATTCCACTCTTTTTAAAAGGGCATAGAGCCATGTTTCTTGCTTCAAAACCGGGCTCTATTCTTACTATAGAGCCATGTTTTCACATAAAACACCGGGCTTTATGTCTTAAACCTTAGAGCCCTGTTTCCTTCTAAAAAATCCTGCTCTATTTATGGCTCACTTTTTTATCTTTTTCATTTTGGGCGGACTTTTTATCTTTCTCAAAAATTTTGGCTCACTTTTTAACTTTCTCAAATTTTCAATAAGATTAGATCTCACACAAACTTGTACCCTACTACCCCCATACCTCCCTCACCACACAATAACCATCACTGTACAGTGTACATGGTTAGTCATCTCCTCTCCTCCTAAATGTCGCTCAATAGTGAATCAGCTACAACGGTATCCACTCCATATATCGGAAAACCTGATCATCCAACTGATGTCGGGAAACAAATAATTTAAACATCAACACCACCGGCTAAACAAGACATTAGTTTCACAAAAGAAGATGCTGCAAAAATTCCACAAGCAAAGAAATCTGCAAGAAAATATTTTGGTCTGGTCTTATATATACTAGAACATAGAAAAGTTAGACTTACTTTATTGTAGCTTATTTGATAGTTATTAACATTTACTGCCATTTTTATATTTGAAGCTCGAAAGAATGGTAAAGTGTGTTTGTTTTAGTTTGTGCAGGTGGTAAATGTGGTGTATTGCTAGTTATTAGTGTTGTTTGGAGCTTGTACTTAGAAGGGTAAAGTCAAGATTTATCAAGTATCTGTCATGTGGCGTGATTCTCATTTCCAAAGGCATATTGGAGACGACATCAACTTCATCATACCCCGTATGTTTTTGTAAAGTTATTCAAAGGCAATGATGATAACGAGACTTAGAATGACGTATATGGTGTATGTTTTACTTTGTGTTCAAGTAGTTGATGAAGCTGGCTTATATCTTTTTAGATGTGTTGTTTGCAAGAATAGTCATACAGTAAGCAAAAGCTCATTGTATCAACAAACTTGTTGTAAACTTGTAATATTAATGGATCTTCCTTATTTGAATCTATGTTCATTTCGAAAAAGAAGAGCAGCCAATTCGTTCATGGCTGAAATGTTCTCACAAAAAGTTTTTTTTTTGTTTTTTTATATTCACATAGAGCCATGTTTTTAAGTGAAAACCGGGCTCTATAACCACAAATAGAGCCCGTTTTCAAAACAGGGCTCTATATCATTTCAAATAGAGTCCCCTCCCCTTTAAGCCCGTATGGACAAACCGGGCTCTATGATGGTTTTCAACCGGGCTTTATGCCCTTTTTGTAGTAGTGAAACATAGAATCACAGCCCCTAGAGGTGCGAGGAAGCCCCAACATAAAATCCATTGAGATGTCCTCCCAAGGTCTCTTGGGAATAGGTAGCGGTGTGTATAACCCGGTGTTTTGTAAATGACCCTTAACAGTTTGACAAATAAGGCACTTAGCAACAAACTTACCAACATCTCGCCTCAATTGTGGCCAATAATAACACTCCTCAACAATAGCGAGAGTCTTGTCACGACCAAAATGTCCTCCAAGACTGCCTCCATGCAACTCTTTAATCAATTGTTCTCTTAGTGATGTATGGTGGTACTATTTTATTCTCTCAAAACTGCTTAAAATCATCATTTTTTCGGCATATAGATCTTTCAAGTGTTCAAACCCTATAACTTATGTCTTCAATGTTACTAACAACTCGACCCTTTGACTTAAAGCATCTGCAACTTTATTTTGTTTACTTGCTTTATGCTTTGGAAAAAATAAAAACGTTGCAAGTATGCAATCCACCTCTCATGCATCATGTTCATCTTTTGTTGACTATTAAAGTACTTTAATGCTTCATGATCGGTATAGAGAACAAACTCCTGATGAAATAAGTATTGTTCCCAATGGTGAACGGATCTATAAATGGAATAGAACTCCAACTCATACGTTCACCATTTTTGTCGTGTCTCACTCAACTTTTCACTAAAGAAGGCTACAGGTTTTCCTTCTTGTGATAAAACAGCTCCAATTCCAACCATAGATGCGTCACACTTCAAAGTGAAAAGTTTATCAAAATTGGCAAAGCTAAAGAGGGTGCACTTGTGAGTTTATCTTTAATTTGTGTGAATCCATGATATGCCTCTTCAACCTATTGAAACTTTCCTTTCTTCATACATTGTGATAGGTGCCATTATAGTGGTGAAGTTCATAATGAACCTTCGATAAAAAGTTTCAAGACCATGGAAACTTCGCACTTCACTAATAGTTTGCAGTGTAGGCCACTCTTTAATTGTCTGAACCTTCTCTTCATCAACCCGAATCCCATGAGAAGTGATAACGAAACCCAAAAACAACAACTTATCATTCATGAACTTGCAGTTTTTTAAGTTGATATACAACTTATTTTGAGATAATGCAATGAGAACTTCTTGTAAGTGTCTGAGACATTCTTTTTCGGACTTGCTATAAATGAGTATGCCATCAAAATAAACTACAACAAATTAACCGATAAATGGCTTCAATACCTGATTCATTAACCTAGAAAAGGTACTTGGAGTATTTGATAGTCCAAAAGGCATGACCAACCATTCGTAGAGACCATCCTTAGTCTTAAATGTCATTTTCCACTCGTGACCTGGTCGAATTTGGATTTGGTGATATCCGCTTCGTAGGTCAATCTTTGAAAATATATTTGACCCCTCCAACATATCTAGCATATCATCAAGGCGTGGAATTGGGAAACGATATGCAATAATGATCTTATTAATTGCTCGACTATCAACACACATTTGCCACTACCATCTTTTTTTGAACTAATAAAGCTAGAACGGAGCATGGGCTCATGCTTTTCTAAATTAGACCTTTCTTTAATAAGTCTTAAACTTGCTCCTGTAAGATTAAATTCTCTTCCGGGATCATTCTGTAATGTGGTAAGTTAGGAAGACTAGCTCCTGGAACAAGATCAATTTGTTGTTGAATGTTACGCATTGGTGGTAAAGTTAAGGGTAATTCATGAGGAATGAGTGATTGAAATTCTTTTATCAAAGGTAACAAATTTCACGGATCTTGTTCGAAACTCCTTTTTGTATCATTCCTCTTGCAACAAAACTGATATACGACTGACTCACCTTTTATCTCATCTTTAAAATCTCGATGAATCATAATCATCATATTGTTTTGCTTTTCTTTGAAGACTTTGGGTTCAGAGTTTTCAATTAATGGTACAGAATCTTTTTAACTCCATTAACTCGAAACGAGTAAGTATTATCTTTACCTTTGTGAGTCACATTTACATCAAACTCCCATGGTCTCCCAAGAAGAATGCGGCAAGCGTCCATGTCAACAATGTCACAAATGACCTTGTCCTTATACTTCCTGATAGTAAATGGGAGCTTACATCACCCGGTTACATTAATTTCACCAACCGATTTGATCCACCCAATACGATACGGGTTTGGATGTTTTTTAGTACGTAGATTCAAACGGTGTACAATATCCCTTGAAACGATATTTTCAGTGCTTTCACTATCTACTATGAGATCAAAGACCATCTGATGGACGATACACCATGTTCTGTTGTGTCGTTGAGAATGCTCATTTACTTTAGGAGTTGGCATGATACGAAAAATGACCCAAGACTTTGCTGTATATTCACAATCAACATTACCTAGTTCACCATCAACATTACCTAATTCAGGATGACACATGTGTGTATCATATTCTTCACCATCACTGTCTTCGTCATTTTCTTCTTCCTCGTCATATTCATCTTCCTTTAATATTATATTAACCTTCCTTTGAGTTGCCCTACAATCACTCTAGCGATGTCCCAGTAACCCACATTTGAAACACTTACCAACTACGGTACGATCATATGGGTTTGTAGACTTGCTTATCACGGACGAGGTGTTCACGAAATATTGTTTTTTTGTCTAATGCATCACTCTTTGAGCTTGTATTGGCTGCTCTCTAGCTTGGACGTGTATTGACAAAATGTTGTTTCTTGAAGAAAACACATTTAGACGGGTATTTCTGTCGTAATTGCAAGATTGTAAGCATCATCTAACGTGTAAACGGGAACAAGAGATTATATCTTGGATTTTAGGTGACAATCCATTAATATATCATGTTACTTGTTGAGACATGGTTTTGGATAAATCATTCCTTGACGACCAAAACAGAATTTAGAAGTATCTGCTTCAACAGAACGATTACCTTGCATGCAATTGGAGAAGATTAAAAAGAATTTGATCATGATTGGGTGGAAGAAACCTTCTACATAAATTTCGCTCCATTCTCTCCCAACTAGTGATAAATAGTTTGTCTTGTCGTTTACGAATGGGTTGCAAATTTTTCCACCAAGATTGAGCACCACCCTTGAGCTTGTATGCAATGAGGTCAACTTTGCTACCCGTAGGAATTTTGTAGAACTTGAAGAAGGTATCCAATTCACCCATCTAGTCTAGAAAATATTCTACGTTCATTGAACCATGGAAGGTTGGGACATCTTTGGCCCTTTGATGGTATTCAAATTCTCTTGCGCCCTATGTCCAAAACGTCTTCATCCATCTCATCCATCCTCGAACTCATCCTCAACGTTAGAATCTTCACCACCATAATTGTGTTACTCAATATGTTGTTTTTGAGGACTACCATTCCCGCGACCCTTGTTTGGTTGTCGTTAACCACCACGAATCGGTTGATCTTCGTTCTTATGATTGTTTCCTCGAGTCGTTTAAACGTATTTTCGAGCTGCTCAACTCGATCGTTATTAACATCGTCACCAACCATTATTGAGACTCGGTATTAAATAAGGCTTGAGATTGTCGAAGAACACTCAAACTTTTAACAGTGGTCGAATTTGAACAGAAAAATAAACAGCAGTTCTTTTTCTTTAAAATCAAAGGAAAAATCTAAGAATAACTTGACTTAAAGAAAACAAACCTGCAATTGCAACTTAAACATAACCTTGCCGTGATTACCAAAGTATGTAGCATTATGCTACACGTTATAGACAATTAAGTATTGTCAAACTTCACGTTGGAGTAATATGGTTTACTGGACCGGAGGGTTTGAGAAAAACAATTCTCAACTCTTTTTTATTAATATGGAAAAATAACTTAACAAATTACTAAACTTAACCCCTATTTATAATAGAAAAATAATTATTCTAATAGAATACCAATTAGGAATCATAGTCCTAATATGATAAGTTTTATCGGATAACCTCCTAAAAACAAAAAAAATAAAGACTTCAGAACTTCCTAAATAAAATAAAACATAAAATAATCATTAATTTTGGAATAACAGTAGCTTGGGCTTCCAGCATCAATCGCCTCATCATGACTACAATACTAATACACGCTAAGGATGAAGAACATCAGAGGGTTGTCATTTATAGTATATGCAGAAGAACACTATGATGGAAGTGACATTTATGACTATCCACCAGTGATGATGATATGATAATGATGGAAATTATGACTATGCTCCAACAAGGCTGATGGTAATGATGACGATGGAGATTATGATAACACTCGGGCAGCATAAATTACTTAGTTAAAGAATAACATGAAGTCTTTTAACATCGACGGGATTACTAGTTAGAACTAGCGGTAGTCTTTTTAGGTCGTGCTAAGCACGGCCCAAATGAGGTTATATGGGTCCATGTTAAGACTGATATGTACCGTTTTTGAAAAATGCATTCGAGCCGGTCAAGTAGAAAGGTTTACCTGATCATTGTACAATAGAGTAATAAAGCATTAAAAGATATTTGATTTTATTATTATTATTATTATTATTTTCATCGGTAAACGTGCACAGTTGAATATTTAATTCAAATCACTGTTCACAACTTTCTGTCGTTTCATATATACTTACTAGGTAGTCTTTTTAGGCCATGCTAAGCACGGCCCAGATGAGGTTATATGGGTCCATGTTAAGACTGATATGTACCGTTTTTGAAAAATGCATTCGAGCCAGTCAAGTAGAAAGGTTTACCTGATCATTGTACAATAGAGTAATAAAGCATTAAAAGATATTTGATTTTATTATTATTATTTTGCAAAATAAAACATTATTGTGTCGATCTGAATTAAAAGTACATATGACGAGAGAAGATGTTTAGCTATATTTCATTGAGAGTTGAGATTACCCTCACTTACCTTCAAGTTGGAGTTGTAAAACTTTCTGATTATACAACATTTGACTTTAAATTTGAACAAATTGAACACTCCTTTACACCAAGACTACATGTACAAATCTTGACTTGCACAATATATATTTCTTTGCCCCTGAAGTTTTAATATACAAAACTTGGAATTTAAAGATGGGTGATAGACTGATAGCTAGTTGATTGGACAAATTTTGAACAACACAGTTTGCATCCCATACTTCTTCCACCTAATCCACCCTTAGGCTTTCTACTATTTCACACTTGAGTAATGCTTGTATAAACTATCACTGCTTGTCTGCTTGATTTGTACTTTTTGACCTATTATAAAGATTTCACCATTTGAGGATCATATCGAACAACTATATATACACGTATAGCAAAAAATATGAACATCAATTTGCTTTACAAGAAATTCAAACTTAACAATCACATTCTTAACGCTTCTAATTGCGACATATTAAATTTGCCATGAACTTACCAAGTCTTGTAAGGTCTTCTAAAGTTTATTATAAACTTTAGACACAATCTAAATTTGTACTAATTAGTGTAGTAAAAAGATGTACTAAAAATGTGATATTTATAAATTTCCATGTCAATTAAAAAGCATGGTACAATATGAAGTAATAGTGATATTTGTACTCTGCATTAAAAAAATTAATAGGATCACGATTTCATACACCCTGTGTATTCTCATACTTGCCAACCCTTTACTCTGCACACACAAAATATATTGCGCAGTATGTATCTAGTCACTTAAGACCAAGATGTCTTGTAGTCGACCTAGATAGACGTCCTTTTATTTCATCATGCCAACAGTACATTTATTACATTATTACAATTGGTTTATTGATAATTTTGCTTCATTATAAAACGAACTGAATTACAATAACAACAATAAAAAGTCTTGTCTTCAGATTTAAGCAAGTATGATATTGGGCTTCCAAAAAGAAAGAGATAAGAAATGAAATGACGTCCCATACTTTTTGGTCAACCAACAAAATTAACTTTTTTTTTTGTACGGTTAAATTTATTAAACTAGCAAGACGCTAGAAAGAGCTTACAAAGAAATTAAATGAGGGTTTTTAAGCCAATTATCCCTAGAAAACTTCCTGTTACTTCTACTATTACACCAAAGGAAGGACGAGGAGACAATATTCTCAAACAGAATCGATCTGGACGGCTTGATATCATCAAAGATGGAGAGATTCCGAAAACCCCAAATATACCACCAAGCAACGTAGAAGACTCCTTCCAAGAGACTTTTAACTTTACCCGGAAGACGAATAAAAAAGAACCAAACATCCCAATCTGAAAAAGAAAGCCAATTCTGGAAGTCTATCTCCCACCATCGACAAACACGTTGCAAAACCTCCTGAGCAAGAGAACAGCGAAATAACAAATGACAGACATCCTCTTCTTCCAATTGACAAACGGGGCAATCAGTGGACTCCAAATTAACTCCTTTTCGGACCAGATTGTGCCTAGTAGGCAAACCGTCTCGACGAGCACGCCACATGAAAACATTAATCTTTATAGGAATTAAATTAACCCACCTTGTTGGCTCGAAATAAGAGGGAAGGATCAAATCGTTAATAGCAAGACGAGTATCTTTCACATTAAAAGCACCACTGCTGGAGAGCGAATAAAACCAACGATCATTAGACAAAGAGAGACCCACTGGATTCAAAAGCGAGCCTAAATCAGATAATTGTTCCTGTTCCGCCCCTCCTCTAACTGTAATGTAGTACATTTCTTGAGCAATAAATGGTTCTGAAAGTAGTTTCTAACAGCGCATACTTGCGTGCATCTACATCAATTTTCAAAGTATATCTGGCACAAGACATAAGTCTTCTTTGTTTTGGAAAGAGACAAATAAATTGAAGAATGATATTAATAATAACTAGACGAGTACCCGTGCATAGCAACAGGATTTTATAGCGGCAGATAGTCGTGATAAAAAAAACTCATGGGTTATAAATGAAAAATACTAAAAGTTTGAGGATTTTGAATTAAACATAATGTTTTCCTGGCGCAACCCGGCCGGTTTAACTGGCTGAATCGTTTTCGGTCGAAAAACGGGTCAAATTAAACCGATTTTTATATTTTTGAAACCTCGTGTGACCCGGTGGAAGAGCGGGTTGACCCGGTGGAAAACCAGGTTGACCCGGTGGTCGAACCGGTTGAACCGGTGACCTGGTGACTGAATCGGGGCAAATAAAAACCCGATTTCCAAAAAACATTGATTAAACATTGATTAGTTTCCAAATATAAAATTAAGTATTGATTAAACATTGATTAGTTTCTAAATATAAATTCAGTTTTCAGTTTTTTCACTTTCAAGAAATGAGCCAATATACTTTATATATTAGTATAGATTGTCTCGCTTTAAGATAAGCTAGTACACACATGCTTCATGTTAATAATAATCGCTTTTTTTAATTAAGATAAAATGAATAAGGATATTAGATCCGAATGTGAACTTATTGAAAGAAGATGCAGGTAATGTTCCGGTTTGGGTCAAACTTCATGGTGTCCATGTGACTGCATTTAGTGAAGTTGGTTTGAGTGTCATTGCTACTAAGCTTGGTACTCCTTTGATGCTTGACTTTTATACATGTCGACATGTGCATCCAATTATGGGGTAGGTCAAGCTATGCTAGAGCATTGATTGAGGTTCGGGCTGATGTGGAGTTGAAAGATAATATTGTGGTGGCTATGTCTAAACTTGTTGGGGATGGGTTCTATACGTGTACTATTCGTGTTGAGTATGAGTGAAAACCTCCCAGCTGTGCGTGTTGTTAGGTTTTTGGTCATTTTCAGGATGAGTGTCCTAAGAATATAGACTCAGATATGGTGAAGAACATGAAGAAGCCTAGCTAAGCTACTAGAGGTGTTCCGGTTGGTCCTAAGGTGGGATTTAAACCAGTCAAACAAGTGTATAGACAGGTTTCTAAAAAGAACAATGCCAACACTAGTGGTAATAAGAAGAAAGATGTGGAGCCTACAATTAAGGTTAGTAATTCAAACTCATTTGATGTGCTTAATTCGGTTGAAGCGATGTTGATTTGGGTACAAAATGAAGGGACTTCAAATCTGGCTAGTAAAAAGGCCAATTCTAGTGTATCCTCGTTCTAGAATGTGGAATACTACTACCCCTATTGTTGAAAAAATTGATAAAACTGAAAGACTAATTATTGATGGGAAGGTTACCCTTGCAGATGATGATGGTAAACCTTTGACAAATGTTGATTTTTCGGGTGATCATGATAGTGAGGATGAAGTTGCATCAGTTGATAACAAAATGGCAATTTTTTTGGCTTTAAAGAAGGTTGGCTATGGTACTAATAGTCTGTTGGAACAATAGAAGGAAAATTATGAGAATGGTGACTACGACTTCGATCCATACGATGATGACATGTATGAAGGCCAGGATATTCCTGACAAGATTCAAGCTATATGCGATAATTTGGATATCAAAGTTATTAACGGGCGGAGATGTGGGACTCACCCTCATCCTATTAACGGGCGGAGATGTGGGACTCAAAGCTATATTCAAGTTATTATTGTTTCTTTTGTAGTCTAGTCACTTTGTGTACCTTCCTTTAAGGAAGTAGTTTTGCCTATGTAACGGGCGGAGATGTGAGACTTAACCTCATCCTTTATACTTAACTGTTTTTTTTTTTGAAGTAATAAAATTTACCAGACAAACACTTTAAAAAAAACAAGGATATTAGATCAACATACAACTTGCTTGGGGTAAAGTAATCCAGTTCTAAACTTCTAATTATATAACTTAAGAATATATATTGACTTATATACATGGCAAAATATGCTTCTTGAGATTGTGTAAAGTGATCATATATACTATCTTACTTTTGCAGTGGCCCTACAAGGGATCAAGATTCTGTTGATCAAAAGCTAATCATTTGCCATTCCTTTACACTTGATTCTCAAATAGCATCTCACATTTTGACCACAAAATGTAGAAAATCACTAAAATTTTGTAGCCACGGACATGCATCCGAAACACACACTTCTGAAGTAGTGTGTCCAGGTGAACTAGTTGTACAATGGTGTTTAGCACTTATCTGGCACGTGAAAGTCCTATGTGGCTGGATGACCTGTCAACTATAGTACGTCAAAAACCTACCCTTTTAAGATACTCCACACTTCTACTTACGGAGTGACTTGTGCCAAAATGAGTCCCAGTGGGATTAAAAGTGATTTGTTGACAATAAAGGTACAATGCAGCCTCACTAGAAAGATCAATTACTGTATAAAGCAAGCAATCATAAGCATATAATTATGTAAAGGCAAGCCTGCTAGTATGTATCCACATCAATAAACAAGTTTCAATTGCTGGCCACTTTTTTCTCTTATAGATACTCGAAGTCAAAGATAGATAGAAGTATATCTGATTGTATTTTCTAGCTAATTGCTAGTTTATTAATGAAAATTTCTTAGCCGTTCAAAAAAAATAGTTATGAACATCCATACAATACTTTACATTATATGTATGAGATAAATCTTTTAAGTAAGCTTGCGTTTTACTATACATGAACCCAACACATACAAAAAATGTTGATTATATATAGAAGCATGATCAATGGAAAAAAATGCCAATACATGCATATGCAGGGGCGGAGCCAGAAAGTTTGGCTCGAGGGGGCACACTTTGATATTTTTTAATAACTACACTACAAAATGATTCTTAAGAGGGGCAAATTACGAAAAAAATCGAATATTTTCGAAAATTTACACTACAATTTTTTTCGCTAGGGAGGCACTTGCCCCTTGGGCCCCCCCTTTGTCTCCGCCCATGCAGCATATGGCATTTAGTAATATTGTATTACATTTTGGTAAGAGAGGAAAAATAAGATCTGAATTCATAAAGTTAATAATGTACAACGTCTTATCCAACAGAAGTCTTCTTTGAACAAGCATATTAACAACAATAGTCTTACTTAACAAGAAACTAATACACACCATGCTTGATAATTATAATAATCGCCTTTAATTGAGATAAAGCATACAATGATATTAGATTAAAATACAACTAGTTTGTACAAAATAGTCTAATTATAATGATATAACTTAAGAATATTGACTAGCTATGCAATCAACAAGGCGAGATATGCTTCTTGAGATTGTAAAATTATCATGTATATGCCATCTTACTTTTGCAATGGCTTGGCAAGGATTAAAGATTATGTCTTTCAAAAGCTAATCATTTGCCATTTCTTTAAACTTGATCCTTAAATAGCATCTCATATTTACCACAAAATGTAGAAATTCCCTACGATTTCGTTAAAATAGACATGCATGTGAAACACACATTACTAGCTATGTGAATTAGTTGTACAATGGTGTGTACATTGTACCTAGTGCTGATTTGGACCCTGAAAGTACTATGTCGCTACATGACCTGTCAACCATAGTACATCATGCGCCTATCCTTAGCTGATAACTCCACACTTCTACTCATGGATTGATTTATGTTAAAAACTAAGTGCAACACCAACAATTTTTACTTTTGTGGTAAAACAGCTTTCAGGTTCAAGATTAGTTCCGTTGGGCTTGGAGGAGGGATATCCAAACAGCCCATGAGTTGCAAGAGCTCAATATTCTAATCAACTTACTCGCCCAAGATTATTTTCACAAAAAAAAAGGTTTTGTTTTAGATGATACATAAGTGCTAGATATAGTTAGATTTATCATATGTT